>JASDQU010374050.1:51849-85954 GCA_032191745.1 Picea mariana | reverse complement strand
AGACTTTTCATGTTTTCTTCTTGATAAATGAAAACCTTCCACCACTCTAGGATCTATATAACTATGGCTAGCCCCTGAATCAATTAAAACAACAAGTGGTCGGTTGTTAATCATACATTCCACTTCAATCATGTGCGATTGAAATTCAGCTTGCTTGTTTTCCAGGGCTACGTAGATCCTTGGCATTCTACTGCCCATGTCCTCCACTATTTCAGTTTGCTGAAAATTGTGGATGACTCTCGCTTTATCATTTCTGTGGGGAAAATATCTGTACCTATGGTTTCTTTTACAACCCCAACACTCCATAGGTGCCTGCCTTGTAAATTGACCACCCACTTCATCCTTTTTGGGCTCTCTAAAATATGGTTGTCCCCGAGGACTGTTTCTGAAAAAGGGCGGCTTGTTTCCCTTCTGCCTCTGTTCCTTCTTGAACTTCTTCTTGTCTTGCCAAGCCTTCTGGAAGGTAGGATTTTCTCTCTGTTGTTCATATAAACATTTTTCTCTTCTTATTGTTTCTTCCATATACTTAGGATCATCATACTGAATCTTGTCACCAATAGAAGGTGGTAATCCACTTAGATACCTATGAATCTTTACAATCTCCTCTTTGATGAACAGAACATACTTCAGCAGTTCCAAAAATCTTCGCTCGTATTCATAAATGGTCATGTTTCCCAGCTTGAGATCAAGGAACTCTTTCATCTTTCTGTCATAATATCTTTTATTCAAATATTTCTTCTTGAAATACCTCTTGAATTCCTTCCAAGTGACATCTTTCTCTCTAATGTGTTGCACTTGCACAAGCTGATCCCACCACATGAATGATTTTCCTTTCAGTTGATACATCACAATTCTTCCTTCGACATGAGAGGAATAATTATGCAATTGGAAGTAATTCCTCATGCCTAGCAACCATGTCTCAGCATCTTCTTCTTTCTGGTGTTCTCCATCAAATGTGGGAGGCTTAATCTTACTCATTTATCCTTTCAGTTCATCCACTCCAGACCTCCTATGCTTTCTGGTAGGAGATGGGCTTGAACTACCATGTGTTTCTTTACCGGAATGCTTTGGGGAGCGATGACGATGTCCGCTAACACTCCTTGATCTTCTTTTCCTCTCGGGGGTCCTGCGACTCCCTGTTTTGCTTGTGTCGCTCTCTTTTTCAAATTTCTTTTTGATCCTATCCAGGCTCTGCAACAACTTCAAGTTGAATTCACCCTATTTATCCTGAGTTTTCTTAAGCCTTTTTCTATCATCTCAGCGGGTCTGGGCATCTTTCTGCAATATTTCAATGATTTTAATCATATGCCCTTCCTTATCCATCTCCTTTCCATGCCCATTGGAGTTCGATCCTTCGACTCCCAAGTTAACATCCATTCCTTTTCTTTCATTCTCTCAACTGGAGGCAATTTGTGCCTCTTCCATTTCTTTTCACTTGACAGAAACTCTGACCGGCTCTGGCCCTCGTCAACTTCTGCAATCACATTGTGCAGACAACTAGAATTTGTCAGGCCATCTTTCCTTAACAAATTCCACACATTCAAAACCAACCCGATTCTAAGAACACATTTTGAATTCATGAATCTTTTGAGATCTGCTCATCTTTGTAACTTTTTGGCGATAGGCCCCCCTTTCTTAGTCCCTAACCCATGTGATCACAGGTTGTGACCAAATGCTAGACCACTATCTCTCAAGTTCTGGTTACCAAAATCGCGACATCGGGTGGATCAACAGTCCATGTGTACACAACATCCAATGGTTGGAACCCACTTTGGTCCTTCCGTCATCAAATTTTCGGGACTTTGGGACTTCGGGGTTTCAGGACTTCGGACCTTGGAGGTTCCCACACTTATTTCCTCCAAATCTTCCGACATCCAAAATTCTGATTTACTTTATCCCCTTCAATCCCATGTCACACACTTGTTTCTAACAACCACGGTGGCACGTGGCACGCTTATAAGGGTCCACGTCACCTTTGGCGATGTCATCGGGTCCTACCACATTAAACTTTCTTTTCGGGAGTTCGGGTTTCGAGAGTTTGTGCGTCCGCACATCTCTCTTTTTCCGATAGCCGAAATCACAAAATTGCAATTTACTTTTCGCTTGATCCAACAGTCAAGTTTTATTCCTCCGATCTACAGTGTAGATCATTTCGGGACTTCAGAATTTCAGGAAATGGGAGTTCGTGCCTTAGCACATCTCGCTTTTCCCGATAGTCGAATCCCCGAAAGGTTTCTAGGATAACTCTCCTGCACCTTCTCCAGATCTGACGGTCGTTAGGGATATCCTCTCCTCCCGACCAAATCCAACAGCTCCAACACTTTGTGTGTTGCGCTCTCTCTCTCTCTGGCCAAATACCACACCAAATGTAATTCTTTAACATGACCAAGCAACCCCTTGTCACTCAGAAATAATCTAAGGTTCAAAATTAGTCCCTCCAGACACAATTTCTAGCTGAAACCTTGTGTCCAATGGCCACTTATCTGGACAATCCAGTCTCAATGTTGAAAACCTTGGCTCTAATACCAAAATGTAACATCCACGGCCCTCCAAAGGCCAGGAAATGCTACCAACACTTATGAATTTATCCCTTTAAAGCTCTGAGACCACACTGTAACATCCTCCGAGCTGCCAACCCACGTTAAGAGTAATGCTACTAGAGAATAACACTTATATAACATGCATTTAAATGAATTCAATACATTAACATACAATAAGCACATAATTACTTCTAGCATACATAATCCATGGCGTTAACAATAATTCATATGCAAAATAGTAAAAATCATCGCAACAGAATACATGATAATATTGCAAGCATCATAGACATGCATTTAAAAGATAAATTTAAACACGTGCATATACTTATCTTTGAAACTAGATGTAATTCACCAACTGCGTGTAGACCTTCCACGAACCTCCCAGCCTTAGACTGCGCTGCTCATCACTCTCAGTAGTAGGTCACCCCTGAGTTGGGACTGAGATCCACTGGGCAGAGAATCCTAGGCTAGGCAAGGTCAATGGGAAGACATCCAGTTACAGAGGAAGGATTTTCTCCCAGGAGTCACTTATGCCCATTGCTCACATACTCTCATTCCATACATGCCTTTCCCAACCCAGGAGTATACACCTTCACTGTCACCAAGACAGGCCTTCGGTTGCTAACCTCCCTTTCCTTGGGCTTCAGCAATAGACCAGAGTTGAAGTCTCAGAGTTCTATAGCAGCTACAGGACCCCTTCCAGAAGTTCTTACTTCCTCAGCACAATCTCTCACTAGGAGAGAGTTTCTCACAGGTTTGGCAACCTGTTCTTGTGACGAATTCTAACACACTGAGGACACAATAGCAAGGCTCAACAATGCACAGTCAATGGTAGCAACCTCACACGGTCAGGAACTATGCTGCCACAACAACCCACTGGGATAGCACAACACGACCCAGACAAATTCAGGTTTCTCAATCATGTAACATGGAACAGACTCACGGTTATGGTTTCAGGATTGCATAAGGGTGCATAAAGATCTCACACATAGGCTTGAACTATCCAGGTAAGGGATCTGAAAACAACACCAGACAAAGGTTGATCATGGAGAGTCACAAGTTCATACGGAGGATGGCGAATTGGAAGGTCCAACGCCCGGACTCAGGTGATGGTTGGAGAAATGTCGAACCCCCAACATGGCTTATTCCTATGGTTTTAACTGCATGCACCTGGGTCGACACATGTTTCCCATGAAGCTGCATGTGCTCCATCAACATGCATTCCTCTCCAGGAACTTAGGACAAAACATATACATTTACAAAGTACTTTGGAATAATAACAAATTATTATTCCCAAGGGCTTAAGCCCCCAAGCTTAGCCCTTCTTTCTTAACTTTTAGCCCCCTCTCCCTTACCCAGGCTTTGTGGAAGCTTAGTCCCCCATCACTCATTCATCGTGGTCGGTCCACACACAGAGATGTTTATCTTTTACTAATAATGTGCATAATTACATGTACAAAATCAGGCTCGTGGCCTTTAACACTTAGGCTCTCTGGCCTAATAAACACATAAGCCTATCATCTTATCAATAATCGGCTCACCATCGTACAAAGAATGATTTAGAAAACATGATTACAATAGGGCTCGTCCTTTGGGATATTACAATTATGAAGGTAAACAACTTCAGTAGTGGCAGAGGAGTCCGGTGGAGAAATCTCGACAAACAAAGTTTTTTTCATGCATATATTCTTAAGTGCATGACAATATGCATAAAAGTGTGAATTCGTCTTGTGGAAAGAACACCAGGGCACATTACAGGGTGAGGAAGTTGAGGTCTATGATCCATAGGATGGGATAGTAGGAGAGTTACAAGGATTAGATGGTCTGGCTCAATCTTGACGAGAATGAAGTCGAGGTACCACCTTGCGTTCCATGACCAAGGCTCAAAGAAAAACCTTGTCCAAGGAAGGAGTATCGAACAAATCTAATTCATGAAGGATACTTATCAACAAAATATAATTAAAATTTACAATGAATACATATTATGTATATGTGATGTGTATTTGGATGCACAATTTGTAGAAGATGTCGATGTAGCCTTGGACAAACTGATTGGTGATTTTTTGGAGCTGCAACCATCTATAAAGGAGGTTCTGGAGCTGCAACCATCTGTAAAGGAGGTTCTGGTGATATCCCAGTGGGTAGAATTCCTAGAATAATCCATCCCATGTGGCGATGTTTGTTGTTAGTGTCTCCTATGTCTATGACCAAGGAACAATTCTCCAGCTCAGTGTCCCACCACATATACGCAATTCATTCTAGTTGTAGACTAGTGATCTGAAGCTTCATGTTGTCAGTCATCTCAGGACATGTACAAAAGTATGTGGAAATAATATGAATCCAAGCATCAATAGCCTCACCATTCATTTGAACTGAAAACTTAGCTAATTGGAAGCATGTATCGAGCTTCATGTATATGGCAGTGCAACATTGTTGCAAATATAGTAGCTTGTGGAGATTCATTGCTAAATCCTGAACTGGAGCAATGAAATTGGAAGAGGAATCCTTTTTGGACAAATTTCTTTGTGGTGGTATAATTTTCATTCACCATGGATGTCGATCTGTAACTAGGTGTTGCACTGAGAGTCACTGGGCACTGAGAGTCAAAGCACCTAGTGACTCTCAGCACCAAGTGATTCTCAATAACCAATGACTCTAAATGAAACACCTATTGACTCTTACTGCAACACATAATGACTCTTAACTAGCTTATCTTATGACTCTCATGGCTGAGCAGAAATTGGATTGGATCCAGGATCTTATACAAATTGATCTGCAATTCAACGTGGAAACTAAAATGCAACAATGAAAATTAATTGGCAAACAAAAAAATCAGATCATTGCATAGTAGAAAGGATGCCTAGATGCATAGAAAAGATGTTGAGAGTAACAAAAAAACACCATCAATTGTATTCAATTGAAGAAGATGTATTTTATTAGGCTGGGCGACTTTGTTTTTAGAAACAACAAGGGACTTGTTGTTTTATTTATACAACACTCTGCACAGTGGGACTGACGAGAAATATTTACAATGTTACTAGTTGACATAACTGACATTCTAAAATAAATTATGGAGCATGTTATTTCACTGGATTGGCAAGGGTTATTTATTAATTAACCGACTCACGTAACTAACAAGATAATTATTTATTTAGGAATTTCCATGCTCAACTAGACTCACAAGGGAAGTTTACAATAGAAGTTGTTGACGAACTACTACATGTCCTCATGCTAACTAGAAAAGGAAGTTGGGCACCCTCCCTGGTGTCCCATATCTACACATATAAACTACATAAATAAATATTTTTATTGTTACAAAGTAAGAGGCTATAGAAAATTTGTGGTACAAAAGACCTGGGAACATGATTGAAAGAGGTCTAAAAATCCTTATTGAGAAAAAAAAAATTCCTACAATAAAACGTATAAATTTAATTTCTCTGAACATTTTATTATGGGTAGAAATAAAAGGGTATCATTTATAATGGATAGTCATAAAAGGGATACATAAATATTATATTTTTTAGATTTTGATATTTGTGGCAAAATGAATGTAAAATCACTAGGAGGGGCCACTTATTGTGTTAGTTTTATAGATGGTGCATCAAAAAATTCGTGGGAATTCCCTATTAAGAGCAAGGATAAATTTTTATATGCTTTTCAAAAATTTCATATGGTTTTTGAAGGGAAACTAACAAATTATTAACATGTCCATGTTGGATGAAAAGTCTATGAAATGCATTTTCTTAGGATATGTTGATAATGAGTTAGGCTACCGATTGTGAGATACTCTAAAAATGATAGTTATTAGAATTAGGGATGTTGTTTTTAATGAAGAAGAAATGTTTAAAACTACTAACAAACATGTGGAGTCACAAAAATTTGTTGAAATTCAATAACAATAAAATCAATGGCCATTAGGAGAAATATCACCACAAAATTGATCAATTAGTGGGTCTACCAAGCCACAGAGGACTTCACAAAGATACCCCCTCATAATATACTTTATTGACGGATGCATGTGAATGAGAAAATAGTATTAAATGGAAAAAGGATACGCAAGACGAGATAAAATTCATACACGATAATAAGACATGTGATTTGGTTGAACAATCAAAAGGAAGAAAGTTTTTAAAGAAAAACTAGGAGTATTGAATAAAACATGAAAACAAGGAAAATGAGTAGAGATATAAAGCAAGGCTAATAGAGAACATATTTGGGAAAGAACAAGGTATCAATTTTACACACATTTTCTCTCCAGTTGTTAAAATGTCATCGATACAAGTAGCAATGTGTCTTAGAGATGCTCTAGAATTAGAATTGGAGCAATTAAATATCAACACAACCTTCCTATATGGATATTTAGAAGAAGATATATATATATATATAGTGGCTAAAAGGATTTATTAAAAAGGTATATAAAATGTGGTCTATAGGTTGAATAAGAGTTTGGGATAAACCAAGTCCCTCACCAATGGTATAAGAAATAAAACTCTTTTATGCTTGACCATTGTTATAAAAGGTTAAGTGAAGATCATTATGTATACATTAAAAGAGATAAAATGGAAATTCATAGTATTATTATTATATGTCAATTATGAGAAAAGATAAGTTATGATTAAAATTTTAAAAGGGTTTAAAAGGATTCATTAAAAAGTAGATAAAATTCAGTCTATAGATTGAATAAGAGTCTATGTGGGCTAAAACAATTCCCTCATCAATGGTATAATAAATTAAACTCGTTTATGCTTGATCATGGTTTTAAAAGGTTAAATGAAGATCATTATGTATACATTAAAAGAGATAAGATGGAAATTCATAGTCTTATTGTTATATATTGATTGTGAGAAAAGACAAGTTGTTGATTAACACTTTAAAACAAGAATTAAACATCACATTTACAATGAAGAAATTAGGAAAAACAAGAAATATTTTGTGAACACAAATTATAAATGATAGGAAAACAAAGAAACTTTGTCTGTCATAACAACAACAGCTTGGAAAAGTATTGGAAAATTTTAATATGGCTAATGAAAAACCATTAGGTTCACCAATTGCTTCTCATATTAAATTAACAACTAAACAATATCCGACTAATATTGAAGCAAAAGAAGAAATCTCCAATATTTGATATTCTTGAGCAGTAAGAATCCTAATGTATGCAATGGTATACACTTTCCCTAACCTTGCACATTTTGTCGGAGTAGTAAGTAGCTTCATTAATGACTCAATTGATTTTAAGATACATTAATGGCTCAATTGATCATTGTTTGTGGTTTCAAAGTATTGATACCTTGTTGGAAGGATTTACAGATGTTGATATGGTAGGTGAATTGGATTCTTAAAAATCCACAACAAGCTACACCTACACCTTTGCAGGGTTGCAATCTCATAGATATCTAGATTGCAAAAGGTGGTGGTTGTTTCTACCATAAAGGCTTTGTATATTGTATCAATAGATACATGCAAGGAAATTATTTGGATGCAAAGGTTCTTCGATGAACTAGGTCTACAACAAGAAAACAATTTATTGAATTTTGATACCTAAGTGAAATACACCTTACCGAAAATCTCTCCTTCCATTCTAAGACAAATCATATTGATGATAGATATCATTGGATTCTCCAAGTGATAAATGATGGACTGCTATAATTGGAGAAAATACACACAAAAGACAATCTAACTAACATGTTAACACATATTTTTTCAAGAGATATGCAATATATTTCTAGAACCTTAGGTGGCTAGCCTAATGAAAACTTGATGAAAAGTATTTTTGGATTAAATTACTAGGAAGAAGATAACAACAATATTCACCCAAGATTCTATTTAGTCTCAAGTGAGAGATTCTTGTATTTGAAACCAAATTAAATATAATATAATATTTTTTTATAACTTATTCATACTTTTACTTTAGCCCACATATTTGTCTACCTTCTTCTATGAGAACCTATATATATCTACTCTACTCATATATATATATATACTCTTGACACACACAAGAAAACCTCAATAAGAATTGAGTTGAAGCTGCATGTATGTGTTTTGATAATAAATAAAAGCTATTGATCCTTCCCCATGGTTTTTCCATAAACATTGGTAGGTTTTCCACATAAAATTCATGATGTTTTGTTCTTGTTTCTATTTACAATTTTTATTATGTTTGGTATTTTAACATGAGATCTATTGAATTTTATTATTGAATGTTGTTTATTTTATAACCATACATTTACAAAAGTAGTTCTTACTTTTATATTGTTATGTTTTATATTTTTTCGTTCTATCTATTGCATTAACGACATACATAAAAGAAGTCATTTATGGAGAGCAAGCAACCTATCTTCATAACAAGTTTCAATTAGTCTAACTATTTATCTTATTCATATTTATGTCATAATCATTTAATAAGTTTTTGGTTTACTCAAAATCTTTTCAAATTCATTATGTTATCTACTTCATTATCCACTTTTTAGATAGTTGTATTAAGTTTTAATAGTATTTTGGTTAAGAGATTTAGTTTGTTAATAAAGAGATTTAGTTTGTCAATAAAACTTCAATTTCAAAGTGTTTTTTTTTAAGTAAGATTCTAGATATTACCTACTATAAAAGAAGTTGAGGATACATTCTGCTGGAGCTTGAGTTGCCATGAGAGGAAACCCCAACTCAGCTCTAGCCCAATTCCAAGTCTAAGGTGCCTCACAGAGCCAAAAACAAATATGATAACAAGTTTGAAAAATGAAGTATAATCAAAATTCCAATCAAAACTACAGTATTGCAATATCCTATATCCATAGAGGTAAAACAGAAAAATGAACACAATAACGCCTAGACTGAAGGTTGAACCCGACCCTCCCGTGAGAAATCTCCCTTGCTTCTTGATGGAAGAGGAATGGGAATTTTCAGATTGACGGCATCCTAGGAGACCATGTAAGACTCCAGTTTTCGGTGGTTTGGATTAACTTGCATGGACACAAGTATGGAAATACAACGGTCCAGAAGTTCAATGTGAAGTTTAAGATCAACAACTTCCCTACACACTTCAAAAATCAATTGTTGAAGAACTGTTGAGGAACCCAAGTGAGAGGGAGAGGCACTCTTGTTACTCATGTCCAAATTGAAGTGGAGGAAACTTCAGGAATGGGATTCCTCATTAAATCCTTTAGAGCCAACTGGAGAGGAGTCCCGCGTCATGGTGGGAGAGAGAATTGTTAAATAGGAAGAATTAGCTCACACAGAAAACACACAGATAGTTTGTATTATTGTACACAAATACATAGAGATTATACAGGTATATGTAGTTGGACTTAGATCCAACTCATTCCAATCTTAGAGAGAGAGGTTGAGAGAATATCTCAACAACTCAACAAACCCAACCCAGTCTACTAACAATTTACTAAAGTAAGCTTATTCTAACACCCTCCCTTAATGCTTACTTTACAAATTACAATACAACACAAAAGATTACAACACTAGAACTTTCATCTGTCTGTCTGATCTGGTCTTCCTCAGCACTGAAACTCACTCTACAATCACCTGGTTTCTGCTCTTTCTTCACCACACATTCGAGCTTCCCACTGACACATTTAAAGTCAAAATGCTTCTGACCATATTTGAGACTCTTTGTGAAACCGACGCTTCTCGAACTCCTGAAGGATAGTCTTGAGACTGAACCATTTTATTGATACACTTCCATCTATGAAATTCCCCTGAAGAGAAAATTTCAACAGTTATATAGGACAGCGATCTAAGTACAAAATGTTTTCAGCAATCAGTTAAACAACTGACCTTTCTACACACTTACAAACTCACAAGGTAACCTGTATCTTTTGACTTTGAAGCACCGAAGTACAACAATAATCTTCAGTTTTTAACAGACTTCAACCAGTCATGTGTTTCTTATAGCTCCGAATAACATGAAGAACAACAAGCCTGAATTATGTCACTCTGTTACATATTTGGTTCTTCATCATTTGATTACAAATAAAATCACACTCTCTCACACACATATAATATATCTAACATACATAAACAATAACTGTATTCTAGAAAATTTTGAGAGGTTCATCATCAATGGATGAGTATTCATGCATAGCATCTAGTGAGTCCTCAGCTATGTTAGCTGACTCTTTTAGTTTTCCATTTAGAAGATCATTAGCACGTGTTTTGCAATTCAGTACTCTATGTCCATGTCTTCGACAGTAGAAGCATTCAATTCTTTTATTTGTTCTTCTTTTGGAGTATAGTGCAATTTCAGAATGTGAACTGACCTCCACTTCACCTTCCTTCATCCTCTTTTCTTCTGCTAAGAGTGTTGAAATCATGTCTTCCAGAGTTCGAGTGGGCATTTGAGTTAAAGTAAAAATAGCATTGTCATATTTTGGAGACAAACTATTCAGCAAGATTGCTTTTGCATCATCTTCGTCAACTTTAGAGTCGGAGTCAATGTCTGCCAATTGTGCTAACAAAGACTTTAGATCATTTATGTGAGAAGATAATGATACTTTATCATGCATTTTTAATTTGAATAGCTGTAATTTTAATGAAAACTTGGCATTTACGGCTTTTTCCCCAAATATTGTACTCAATTGTGCCCACATTTCTGCAGAAGATTTTTCCAAATCTATTAGATGTAGTTGAGAATCTGCAAGAGACAATCCAAGAATGGACTTGGCTCTATCATCTTTCTTCTCCCATTCAATTAATTGTCTAGGATCTGTGGGTGCTTTCTCTATACCTTTTACTATTCCCCATAAATTCCTATGCATCATTTGAAGTTGTACTTTTACTTTCCAAGTATGATAGTTAAAACCATTGAATTTTTCCAATGTAATACTCTCCATATTAAAAAAAAAATTAATAAGAAAATGGATACCTCTGCACAATGATCAATTCACCTCCATTGCACAACGTTTCCCTCCCAATATGCAGCAACTAGGTCTTCAAATAACCAACAGATCACAAGCTGATCAATTTACCTCTCTGATTTTGACATATGGCAGTTTTGAACAGATACATACAAATCCTTCACGTTCTAATTCGGGCGACCAGATGTTTGATGGATGGATTTTTCAATCAAATCCACAGTGGCAGCTACAAACATTGATTTAATTAGAGAGGAACAGACAACGATCTCAGGAACCAGGGATTGTCAGAAACCAACGATCTCACGGCAATGTTTGACCTCCGTGCACAGATCATAAATTTAATTTAAACCAGTTGTGAATCTTTGGAGCCAACGACCTCCTCCACATAGCAACTAATCTCCACGCACAGCTCCACGAACAACTCCATGCAGCAACTCAGCAATGGTTAACCCTAGCTCCGATACCAAATTGTTAAATAGGAAAAATTAGCTCACACAGAAAACACACAGATAGTTTGTATTATTGTACACAAATACATAGAGATTATGTAGGTATATATAGCTGGACTTAGATCTAACTCATTCCAATATTAGAGAGAGAGGTTGAGAGAATATATCAACATCTTAACAAACCCAACCCAATCTACAACAATTTACTAAAGTAAGCTTATTCTAACAGAGAGTATACCAAAAACCTATTGATTGATGAATCCTAAAGAATTTCTATCCTCATCAAACCACTCCACATTACAACCCCAAACAATGACAATCAACTCACTATAGTGTTTAACAGGAGAAGCCATCCCCTTCCTTTCCTTGTTACTGCTAGCATTTTCTGATCTTGTAGAATTCATGCCCACCTATCTATAGTATATGCTACCTCTGCGAGAATGAGCACGCTCTCGATGATGCAGAATATTACTAGGAAGAATGCATAGTGTCAAAGAGTACTGAAACACATTCTAGAGAGACGAAATCAAAGAATTAGAGACACAATGATGACCTATAAAAGAGATGAATAAATTAGACATGCGTTGAGCGGCTTGGAGGTATTTTCAAGAATGTGTGGCATGGGGAATTTAGTTATTTCCCTCTATACTCAAGGGTACCAAGGATGACCTTCATTGCATCAACAAATCTATTCGCTGGATTCCAGTTCATCTTCCATTGTTTCAGACCTCAGGGAGGATTAATGGTTCGATTATGAATTGAAGACAAGGCTAACGCCTTGTGGTTTCCTTGAGGCTCAAGCCGCCAGATGGATCATCCTACCTTCTCTCTTTTATTGCTAATTATTACTAAATGACACCCCATCCGAGGCATAATATTCCTTCCTCACCAAATCCATTATTTTCATAAGAATAGGATGCTCAGGATTTTGGATATGATTGCATTCAAGATCCATCTCTCTGCTAGAAACACCAATATTGGATATCTTATCCACCAATTATTTTACATCACAACAAACATGAGAGGGGATAAGAATCAAATGAGGGAGGAGATTCACAGAATGCAAGAGTTTGAGGTTGTTTAGAAGTCTCGAGCTAGGGGAGATCTTAGTTGGCTCTGAGCCATTGATAAGTTTGGAAATAAATACTAGGATCACCTGGGAGTCCCCTTTTATCATAAGTTGGTGAAATCCCATTGAGAGTGCCACCTGGAGGTCTCTGATGAGAGACCATAGTTTTACAACATTATTTGAATCATGGCCCATGTTTCCTGCGAGAATGTGAAGGATGAGACCTTGGTCATTCCTAAAAACAACACCAAAACCACTCAAACTTGAGTTTCCCTTGGAGGCCCCATCAAAATTAATCTTAAAAAAGGCAATAGGGGGTCAAGACCAAAGATGAGGATTGGAGGAGGCAGGAGAATGATTAGGATAAGGATCTGGCATAGGGAATAACAAAAGTTTCCATTCACGAAATATGGGTTGTTCATTTGGATCACAAAAAGAATCATGTGGTTTCCATTTACAAATTTTGATAGTCTCCTAAATGCTCTCCTTGATATTGGTCCAAATTGTCTCCCAAGGAAGTTGAGCAGAGCGGAATATCTTGTAGTTTCATTCTTTCAAAATTTTCCAAAGGATAAATCCTAGTTGTAATTGCCAGATACAGTTGAGGATGGAATTTTTCAATGCAATTAGTCTCCATTCAGCCAAAGAATCAATGACAATGTTCATGTTGTGGTATGAGGTGCTCATTTATTGTGTCACTTGATCCCATATTTGTGAGCTATAATGACATTGATTCATCATATGTTCAAGGGTTTCCTTCGCTTGAAGATAATGGGCCCTATGAATCCTCTCCTCCTTAGATTTTCCTAGGTAAGAATACTTTTGTGAATGACCATCCAGAGTAAGGTTCTAGCTTTTGGCCAAAGGCTTGTTTTCCATATATTGTTCCAAATAGGATCCTTAGGAAGCTGGTTGAAAGAGTATTGTAGGTTGTATGCTTCTCAAATGGAGAATGTTCCTTTTGGAGAATATCCCCATCTAAAAATGTCAGGTCCCTACTTGAATCTGATTCATTGAAGTGTTGCTTCATCTTTTGAAGGTCCTAAATCTGTTTCAGCTATAATATCAAGCTCTACATGAGTGGTCTTCCATTCTCTCTAGAGAGAAGGTGGATCATTAGTTTTCCAATAGTCAATTGCATGCTTCAGTCTTGGCTGGTTAATATTTGAATAGAATTCATTTAATTTATTTCATTGGATGAGAGGAGGAATTTTCCACCAAGAGTCTATCCAAAAACGTTCTTGGTGTCCTCCACGGATTTCACAAAACGCATGGTCCTATATCAAGGAGTGGGTTTTCTTAGTTTTGTTCTAGATTAGGGAGCATGTTGTAGTTTCATTCCATCGGATAAGTTTCTCTTCCTCCACTACTAGAGTGTATTTGTGTCTCCACATCCTAGCCCAAAGGTATCCACAATCCTTAATCCATCACCACCGTATTCTAGTCCCCAAGGCCTGATTGAGAATGTCAGGATCTATTAAGACCAAGCCACCTGCATGTTTTGTTTTACAGAGTTTCCCCCAATTAACAAGAGAGGATTTGTGCCCTTCCTTTGCACCTTGTCAAAGGAATCTACCTTGAATATTCTTGATGGCATTGAGAATCTATTTTGGGGCAGCTAAGGATGAAAATAAATAAATAGGGATATCTTGGAAGACATATTTTAAGAGTACTAGGCATCCAACAGGGTTTAAAGTTCAAAATGTATAGGAGTTCAACCTTTTTTCAATGGAAGCTATCAAACCTTCCCAAGCAATATTCCTAAGTGCATTTTCTATGAGAGGAACATGAAGGTGTTTGGAGTGAAGGGAGCTTCGACTAAAGTTAAGGNAAGAAAATATAGGAATTTTCGGAGTTGATAGAGATTCCCGAGGCTTTGCTGAAGTGACTAAGGATCTCAAGGATGCATCGAGATTCACAGAAAGTGGGAGAACCCATCATCATATTGTCATATACAAATTGTATGTGAGATATATTTGGTTAAAGGCCATGCAAGGTGAGACCTCGCAAGGAGCCATCTACTATGGAAGCCTTGATATACCGACTTAGGATCTCCACCATGATAACAAAGAGAAATGGGGAAATAGGATCACCTTGATGAATACCACGGGAGGGGGAGAAGGGTTTAGAGGTAACAACGTTAATCAATATGGAGAAGAAGGTTGAGGAAGTAATATTCATGATCCACTTGACCTATTTATCATTGAAGTCGAAGGCTGAAAGTAGGGAACACATATACTACCAACTAATATTATCAAAATATTTTGAAAGATATAGTTTGACGAGGATACCTGGA
The DNA here is from genome assembly GCA_032191745.1 of Picea mariana. Classification (NCBI taxonomy): domain Eukaryota; kingdom Viridiplantae; phylum Streptophyta; class Pinopsida; order Pinales; family Pinaceae; genus Picea; species Picea mariana. The sequence goes on along the minus strand of JASDQU010374050.1, from coordinate 70,739 downwards.
TTGCCCGAGGATTTCAATGAATGAATAACATCATGGGATAAAATTACACTCTCCAAAATCTATCACCCCTCTACATAATGAGACTTCACATGAAAAATAATGAAAGGGAGAATGAGTTTGATTATGAGAGAAATTACCTTTATGATGATCTTGAAATGACGTTGCATGGTGCAATGGGCCAAAATTTCTTGGTTTGAGACAAAAACTCCTCCTTAGGGATCATAGTAATAAAAGTAGCGTTGAGAGAAGGGAGCACTTGACCTGAGCATCTAGAATATTCAATCAAATTCCATACTTCTTGCCTGATGAGGTTCCAATAGTGGTGGAAAAAGTCTGTGGTGAAGCCACCAGGGCCCATGGATTTACCAAAAAGAATTTCCATGACCACCAGGTCCACTTCCTCTGATGTAATCGAACTCAAAAGGGAAACATTTTGTTCATCATATATCACATATTGGATATGCCTTGTGATCTTTGCAATTTCTTTTGATCAATCACAAGAGGATTTTGTGAGAAGATCTTGATAGAAGCCTACCAGTTCCCACTCTATATTTTTATGGGCCATAATTTTTTTTCCTTGAGCATCCTCGAGTCTGGTAATGTGATTTACATGCTTTCTCTAGATTATATATTGATGAAATACTTTGGACTTATTTTCCCCTTATTTAATCCACTGAACATGAGATTTCTGATGCCAGAGGGTTTCTTCTTGGGCATATATGTCCTCCAACTATTGATTTATATGTGCCTTTGCCTCCTTAAGCTTATTTGAGATTCCTTGAGCGATGATCTCCTGTTGAATTATATTCATTTGTTAATCCATATCTCTTTGAGCTTGAAATATGTTTCCAAAGGTGTGCTTTTTCAAGTATTTTAGGTGATGTTTGAATTTCTTCATCTTTTGCTGAAACCTGTACATTAGTGATCCATATTAGATATCTGCATCTTCCTACCACAGATGAACATTCTCCTAGAAGTCAAGGTGTGTCAAATAGAATTTTATAAAACTGAAGGGCTTGCAATGAGGAGTTCTTCTCATGTCAAAACATAGTTGGATTGGCCAGTGATTTGAATTAAAAACAAAAAGAATGTTGGCCTCCATGAGAATCCCATCCAACATTAGGGGTTCATAAATTAGGAACCTGTCCAAGTGGCATGCTATTTGTTGAGATCTGGATCTTTTGTTGGACCAGGTGAAATATCCATTAATGTTCTCCAGATACACCATGTGAAGGGTATGAATTAGAGTTTTAATTCCTTTACTATCTCCTTCCAACCTGCAATTGCCTCGTCTCTTCTCATTAAGGGAGAGGATGATATTGAAATATCCTCTTACGATCCACCTTTGACTTCAGGTGTGTTGATATTATGGTAGTTGTGGGAGGTATTAACCTCCACGTGTAACCTTGACAAGACTAAAATATTCTGGGAAGTAAGAGAAACCCTAAAGATTTGAACAATAATCCTAGAAGACAAGTTAGCTAAAGATATTAATTTAATATTGAGTTTTATCCCCCAAAAAGAGAAGTAGACCCAGACAGCTAAGAAGGAATAATATAAATATAAAGCGCTAGATCTCATTTAGCATATACTCACACACAACTGAAAAAATTTAGTTGTGGGAAAGTCTGAAGAGTAGCTGCAGTTGCAGCTACTGCAACTTGTATTTTTGGTTTTAGGCTTGGAATATCTCTTGGTTATGGTTTGGAATTTATGCTTGGTATGATAACTTTGGAGAGTGATACACTACCTTGATTGGCTATTAGGTATAGGGTTTTCTTCCAGAATTATTCCCTGTCAAGGTTAAGGTGCTCGGGGGTGTTTTCAGCCTATGGTTGGGTGACAATATTGTTATATTGTCTATGGTGAAACCAACACACCTACTTTTCTAACAGGTTATGGGCCCACCCTATATTTGGACAGTCTAACCATTGGAAGATAGATTGGGAGGATTTGCTCAGTTACAATTGAAGTTGCAATCAAAGTTTTGGTTGCAGCAACGAAACCCTAACCCTCTTCTTGAGGCACCTTAAGTGAAGATATTGACCTAATTTCTCAATATCCTAGTGTGCCCTAACCTAGTGCACCTCCTGGTACTCTCAGCAAGCTAAGACGTCAAGTTTGAGTTTTTGTTCAAAGTCAAAGGTTGACCAATTTAAAGCATTCATGACTTACTCTATGAAGTCAGAAAACAAGTTAGAGGGGGCTCTAACTTCAGAGCATGGAAGAAAATGATTGACCTCATCCTTGCCAAGAATAAAGTGTTGGATATCATGAAAGGAAATATCATGGAACCACAGTTTGAAGAAGGAAAAGAGAAGGAACCTCAGAATGTTGCAATTATGGCGAAGTTCAAGGACAATGACATCAATTCCATGAGTATCATAGTGGACTCTATACAAGACCACTTGATACCCTACAAATCTCATGTTGAATCATCTAAGAATATGTATGATGCCCTAACTAACCTCTTCTCAGTCAGAAACATTGGACATGTAATGAGTTTTAAGAATGAGCTCCGTGACATGAAAATGAATGATGATGACAACATAACATCATACTTTGTAAGAATCTATGAGTTAAGAGATCAAATACAAGCTATTGAAGAAATCATTTCAGAAAAGGAACTGGTAAATATAGTACTCAATGGCCTTCCCAAGACATGGGATGCATTTTCCGCAAACATGAACACAAGAAAGGAGTATCCCACATTTGAAGAACTTTTTACTTGCTATGCACAAGAAGAATCAAGGATTAACGCAAAAGATAAATCTCAAAACAAATACAAAGATCAAGCCTTCACAACAAAGTTCAAGAATTTCAAGAATAAGAAGAAGTTTGGCTTGAGGAAGAAACCAAATCAAGAAAAGGATATGTCAAAGATACAATGCTTCAACTGTCAAAAATATGATCACTACAGGAACCATTGTCCTAAGTTAAAGAAAAGGAAGGAAAGAAACGAAGCATCAATTGTCGAAGAAAGGGAACCCTCAAAGAAGGCCAAGTAGGATAAAACATACTTCTTCTTTTAAGTTAAGGTAACGATATTCTTCAATGTTCTTGTACATATGATGTTTACATAGTTTTTGTATATATATATATATGTATATATTAGAAGATAATATGTTCAAGTGAAACAATACCTATGGAAGAATAATAAGATAAGGATTTCTACCACAATGACTACAAGGCGAGCAATACACATGAAAAGATGAAGTACATTGACAATCCTTGGTAACAATTCTTGTGGAAACTATTATATAAGTAACAATTTCCACATAAGGCAAAATCAAAATCAAACTTGAAGAGACAAAGAAGAAGTTAAAACATAAAGAAGTCACCAATCAAGAGGAAATTAGAAAAATACTTCTCACACTTTGTAGAAGGCAATAAGGATGCAAATGGGAGCATGAGCTCTTATATAGAGGGAGATAATTAAATAATTCCAAAAGAAGAGCATGCATTCATGCATAAAGAAAGGATTATGAGGGAGTTGTTGAGTTGAGAAAAAGGTATAAATATCCTCCTTATAACCATTGTTTATGATATATTCTCGATTGACTTTTCTATTAATTAGAAGTAATTAGGAAAGAAAATGATTAAAAAGTCTTCTAGAAATATTATTGAGTGATATTAGATAATTTCTTAACTTTGGTTTGAATTGTTTGATTTTATTGTAGAAAATGAACAATTGTTGTTACCTCAAGATAATTAAAGAGATCCTGAAGATACATAAGCCATTAAATATCGATCGAATCAGAGGCAAAGGAGTTTAGAGGGAGATTGACTCTTTATTTTGTAATCATTAAAAATAATAAAAGAGATCCTAGGGATCTCTCAATGCTCAAGACAACTTAATTTACCCATGTCATTGTAATATATAGAGGGTGATGAACAATCAAGAGATATCCAAGAAATTCAATCAAACATTTAGATCTTTGAATCACTCTGTACAAGTAGTCCATTGTAAATGATTTACAAATTATGGAATTAATGAAAGCCTTGACCGTTTTGATCATCTTTGCGTACTGATTGTTTAGCAGGAGTACCTTTTGAATATCGTGGGCCCAGTCCGAAGGAGATACTGTTTCATCTGTAATCATATCAATTCCATTTTTTTGATTTAAATTTCCTTGCAACAGTTAGGATAATTCATGAGTGTGTTGATTCATTAGCTATGCTGTTCATTTTCAGAGAATAGATGCTTTATTTGAAGGTTATCGATTGGTATTCCATTTCCAATTGTTGTTAGTTTATCGCTTGTATATTTCTTTCATTTATGCATACGTTGTTCCTTTTTATTAAATTCAGATTTGTTGTTTCTTTCATTTAGATAACATTTTTTGTTCCTTCTTACAAATACAGTAATTCGTTGTTCTTTTCCAGTAGGCTAAATACACATAGATAGATTGATTCATTGAGTATTTTCAAGTTCAATTATTGTTTTTTAGCTAGATGAATTCGGCAATTTAGTTGATGTTTTGATTCATGGCATGTTAGTAACTAGATTACAATTCTATTAAGTTAGTTATTAGTTTCAGAGTTTTCAATGAATTGATTATTGCAGTACTTTCGATAAACTCATATTTTATTTAACTGAATTATCTACATGATTTTAACCTCTACAACTATCTACATAGACATTGTTGATATTCTTGAAAGAAAAGACAAATCCTTGGTTGATAAATTAATGTCAGACTAAGGTTTTTTTCAAGAAATCTTTAGGGCCCAACATTTTGGTGTCGTTGTCGGGGAGAATGTCAAAGATACCATAGGTTTCATCTCTAGAGGATGAGGTATTGAAAATGGAAGGTAAAAACCTATGTAGGCAACAAGTAAAATGCTTCTACCAACACCTACCTTCAACTGATGCATAGAGGTTATATAGGTGCCTAGAATTTGTGTCCATGTGTATGACTAAGAAGAAAGAACCTGAAAAACTAAAATCCCACCAAAAATTACAAAATCCTAGGGTTCGGTGCTCCCTGGAAGAAGCACTTTCATAGAAGAAATCATCCGAAAAGCTGAATCTTAAGCCTCGGTTGGACCTCAAAAAGGTTCTACCCGAATCCCTCAAGCAAAAAATTCACCAACTACAGCTCATGCTGAGGTTCATAGTGGAACTGAAGGGACTGAACGAAGTTTCCAAAATACACATACCCCACCTCTCAGTCCTTTAGGCAAGGGAAATTCTTGTAATTTGGAATAAGGAGAAGGGGAAACCAGTGGAATTGTTGAGGCAAACCCACCACCACTTGAACCTGGATCTCTTGTGATCCTGATAGGAGAAGGAACAAACGAAATCCCGAATAGAGGCAGTGCGATTAAATCTCCTAAGGGACCAAGTAATCCACCACCCCAAATAGAAAACCCAGACCGAGAAATCCCTGAAGACTATTGGCATATTTTCGACCAAATTGCACAGCAAAATCAACATCGAATCCAGACTTCCACTCTGGAATATCCTATAATTGATCTGGTTTCTAATGCCCTAATGAAATCCATTCCATTACAGAATCTTCCAACCTTCCATGGATTGATCACAGAGGACGTTGACGCATTCCTATTCAAGTTTGATGTCCTCTGTAGAGGCTACGACTACACCTCTGAACCCTAGAAACTAAAGCTATTTCCTTCCACTTTGAAAGGGGAAACTTTATGATGGCTTATGGGATTAGGGGGAGGGACTTTAAATTCCTGGGATGAAATGAAACAAGCCTTACTTACAAAATATCAAGACTACTGTACAACCAGGGATTTAAAAGATGAAATCTTTCAAATGAGTGCAAAAGAAAATGAAACACTAGAAGAATATCTTGAAAGGTTTCAATATAACTTGCAGAGATCACCTTATGGTACACTACCAGGTAAGGTACTTAAAGCCACTTTGATAAAAGGTATGAAGGATGAATGGGTAGAAACATTGAATTTAATGGGAAAAGGTTATATTTATCAAGAAACATATGATAACATTATCCAATTGTGCATCAGGTACTCACGAGGAAGTATGCGAACTAGATCAGGAATATGGGCTCCCCTCACTAGAAATAACAACATTACTAGTGGGGCTGTCACCCAAGCAAAAGTTGTAATCTTATAGAAAATTTTAAAACAAACATTTTGAGTACTCTGACTACACAATTGGATGTTCTACAGGTTAAACAAAAACAAGCTAAAACATAACAGTCATTGGCCATATTTTTCCACTGATGCAGAAGGAAACATATTTTGAAGGAAAGTCCCTTGGATGTGGTTCGGATTTGCACCATCTGTGCCAAAGACCATGCAATAGAGCAGTGCCCATCACTCCCAGGACTGAAAACTATCTTTAAATAAACAGAAGAGGAAACAAAACCAATATATATAATGGCTCAACGTCGCCAAGGGAAGGATCGTGCCCTAGGTACACTACAAGATCCCTCTTCTTTCTTTTCTCGACAGTATAATCAACAACATAATTCTAGAAATGCATGGCAGGTCCAACCATTTGCTAACCCCACCTGGCAGTCCCAACAATATCCTATGACACCCTAGCCAAATCAACTAGCTGCAAATCCCACCTATCCTAACTCGCAATACCCTACCCCATTTTGGCAGAATTCAAATAATAACCCTTTCCTTCACAGTGGCCTAGCACAGTTGCCCAAGTCCCCAATTGGAATCAAAACTGGCAACGCCCAATGAGAATGAACAATCAACCCATGGGGATGGCTCCTCAAGCTCAACCCACTTTACAAGACCCACTTCAATTACCTCAGAACCCTCAACCTCAAATGATCCCTAAATTACCAGCTCAACCCAACCCAAATCCTAATATAGTCGAGCTCATGCAAATTGTCGAGAATTTGGAGGGTGGAATCAACTCTGTGGGGTGCAGCAAACTCTAGTTGAGATCAGGGTGTATAATTTCTCCTGAGGAAAGTGACATTCATCAAAATAAGGAGAATCAGAATAATATACAACCAAAAATAAAACCATCGACTGTGGTCATAATAGAATAAACAGAACAAGGGGAAGACACAGTCGATCAATAGAATTTTGATGGGATTCCTCCTCCCCCATTTCCCGAGAGGCTAATGATAGAAAAACCAGATGTATACCCTAACTTCGATATTGTCGGGGAACTTAAAAATCTATATGTTAAAATCCCACTCCTACAGGTTCTACAAGATATTCCCATTTATGCAAAAACAATCAAACAACTGTGGAAAGAAGCTTGTTGGGAAAGCTAAGAATCCATCAACTGTTCACGTGGTAGGAGCTTTGTATGATCGTATTCTAGGAAAGCAGGAGCCGACCAAGTATACGGATCTAGGGAATCCCATGGTAACAGTTCAGATACAGGGTTGTTTTTTTCCAAATACACTAGTGGATTTGGGGGCAACCATCAATATTCTAACCATCGAGACCTACAACGTCCTGGGTATCACCTCCTTCGAACCTACTTTAATTATGTTGGAATTGGATGATAGATTGGTGGTTAAAATAGTCGGCACATTACAAGATATAACAATTTCGGTTGATTCTTGGGAATATTCAACTGATTTCCTAGTTATCAACCCAAGAAGTAGATTCGATGGACACCCATTGATATTGGGAAGACCATGGCTCACAATAATAGATTCATACATTAGATGTCGTATAGACAACATGACAATTGCTAGAGGAAGTTCTACAAAGAACCTCATCCTGTATTCTCCAGCTAAACTGAGTCTGCCTACCATACATCATTAGTTTCCACTGGATAGATATCCAGAAAAAAACTTAGGATCTCCTCTCACATTGGAAGAAGCTCTTGGGCTCAAAAACCAACTAGAATATGATGTGATCAGTAGCTTCATTAGCAGCTCAACCGTGATAAGCAACCCAACATGTCAAATGCTAAAAGATGCTTTAGATAATGAATCACAGGGAGATCCTTTGGAAGAATTAATGGAGAAACAAATTCCCACTACTGTTGTCCATAACAACATATCAGTTGAAATTGCACCAGGGAGGTTTTTGAATATCAATGCTAATTTGAATGAGCAACAACAATAAAGATTAATTCAAATCCTTTCTAAATATCAACAAGATTTTCCTTGGGAGTATCCCAACATGAAGAGCATTGATCCCCAACTTTGTACACATCATATCTATATTGAGAAATATGCCCGACCCATCTGACAACCCCAATGAAGATTGAATCCTCATCTCAGGGACGTTGTTAAAGAAGAATTATAGAAACTGTTAGATGTAGATTTCATATATCCTATTTCAAACAGCCGATGGGTATCTCCATTAGTAATCATCCCCAATAAGAATGGGAAGTGGCGAATCTGTGTAGAATACAGAGAACTCAATAAATCCACCTAGAAGGACCACTTTCCCCTACCCTTTATTGATCAGGTCCTTGATACATTAGCAGGGAAGCAATTTTTATCCTTCATAGATGGTTTTAGCGATTATAATTAGATTCAGATTTCTCTAGAAGATCAGGATAAAACTACATTTACATGTCCCTGGGGTACCTTCGCATATAGAGTATTTCCCTTTGGATTATTTAATGCTCCAGCTACATTCTAGAGAGTTATTTTAAGCATATTTTATAATTTGATTAATGAATGACTTGAAGTTTACATGGACGATTTCACCCCTTATGGCACTGACTTTGATCAGGCTTTAAGCAATATGGAGAAGGTACTAGAATGATGCATTGCTACCAAGCTATGTTTGAGTCAAGATAAATGTCATATGATGATGACTAAAGGTGCGGTACTAGGACACTATGTTTTTGCAGATGGAATCAAGGTACACCCAACAAAAATAGAGGTAATCCTTAATTTACCTACACCTCATACACAAACTGAGGTACGTAGTTTCCTTGGTTTTGCAAGATATTATCGCAGATTCATAGAAATATTTTCAAGAAAAGCTGCACCTTTACATTCTTTTATTGGTAATGTGGAATTTCAGTGGTCTAATAAGTGTGATGTTGCATTTGCAGAACTCAAAAGGTTGGTCTTAGCAACACTGGTGCTGAGAGGACCAAACTAGAAATTACCAATTCATATCTCTTCAGACGCATCGGATATTTCCATAGGCGCTGTCCTTGGATAGGAAGAACAAAAGAAGCCTTATTCTATTTATTTTATTAGCAAAAATCTTACTCCCGCTGAATTAAATTACACATTAAAAAAAAAAAAAAATTATACGTTATACATGCTATTAATAAATTTCACCACTATATAACAGGCTATCCAGTTATTTTGTATACTGATCATTCTTCTATTAAATATTTAGCTAAAAAACCAGTTACTAATGGATGGGTCACTCGATGATTATTACTATTGCAGGAATTCAACATCACCATCAAGGATCGGTCTAGAAGAGAGAATCTCATTACACATTTCTTGTCTCGTGTACCCAAAATAGATTGCTCTTTGACAGTTGAAGATCAATTTCTAGATGAACACTTGTTCGTTGTCAGTATTAAGACACTGTGGTACATTGATGTGGCGAATTATCTAGTAGCAGGGAAACTACTGACACATCTGTCATCAAGAGAAAGGAAACTAATCATTCAATGCAGTGCACAGTTCACCTGGATTGGTGGATATATTTTCCACACAGGGTCTGATCCTCAGATCTGAAGAAGTGTAAAAGATGATGGAATTTATGGTATCTCTAAGGTAGTTCATGATGAGCCATGTGGTAGACATTTTTCAGACCGAAAAACTGGGTATAAAATTTTACAGATGGGATACTATTGGCCCTCAATATTCAAAGATGCAAAGAAATATGTCTAGGCCTGGGACATCTGTCAGAGGATGGGCCAACTAGGCCAAGCTGATGAAATGCCCTTACAAGCACAAGTATTAGTAAAACCTTTCGAGAGATGGGCACTAGATTTTGTTGGCCCCTTCAACCCAAAATCAAACAAGAAAGCTTATATACTAGTTGCAACAAACTATATGACCAAGTGGGTAGAGGTAGTAGCCTTTCCAAACGCAACAAAGGAAGCTTCCATTAAGTTTCTCTTTGAATTATTTGTATGCTATGGATTACATAGGGAAGTAATCACTGATGGAGGGTCACAATTTACAACACATAAAATCATGGCCACTCTGTGCAATTATCACATTAAACATAGAGTTACCTCCCCATACCACCCACAAGCAAGCAAACAAGTGGAAAGTGTCAATAAAGTCCTGGAGGCAATATTGACAAAAACAGTCTCAACCAACCGTCAAAATTGGGCAGTCGGGCTTCCAAATGCCTTATGGACCTATCAAACAACATGGTGTAACAGTACTGGCTACTCTCCTTATCACGTAGTCTTTGTCAAAGAACTTATTTTTCCCATTGAATTTGAGATCAAGACACTAAGAATGGCCAGGGAAATTGTACTAGATCTTATAGAGGCACAAACATAGCACCTACAACAACTCAATGAGTTAGATTAAGAATGCATGTTCTCCCTTCAGCACAGATCTGTTATTCAATAGTAGAGAACTAGTTGGCACGATAAGCATATCAAGAATAAATCCTTCCAGAAGGTTGATTGGGTGCTTCTCTATGATTCTATATTTCAGGATTTTCCTCGAAAATTGCAAACAAGGTGGCTGGGACCATATGAAATCAATGAAGTTCATAATAATGGAAATTTCACTTTAGTCACCATCGACGAGTCTGGTTCTCCTTTTCTGGTAAATGGGCATCGACTACGACTCTACCATTGACCACATTCAAAAGAATCATTTTTCTAAGAAGTAAGTAATGATCCTACTGTTCATATTTTAGCTGGCTGGGAAGGTAACCTAGCAACTTCTGCTTCATAAAATTGTTGTTTTTTATCAAATTTCAAACTTCAAATTGCTCTTGTCTCACTTTGAAAAATCCATCAAATATAAACCTCGCTTTACACAGGAAATGAATATGTCATGTTCAACAAAAAAAAGTCGGGCAACTACACTAAAAGAATGCGCAACTATAGTAAATAGGAAATGAATGTGTGACACTAACAAACCATCCAATTCTTTGATAATTGAATAAACCTACCCATAAAAATTGAATGAATTTAGTTGATGACTAATCAATCTTAGATTCAACAAAAATATCTGCGGGAGGTTTCAAATTACTTAATTAGATGGTTAAAATATGAACATCATCGTTGTTGTTCCCTTGGTGTGATTGTTGTTCCCTTTGCGGGTAGTGTCGTCCAGTTACAAGTAACGACTTTTATTCCCTTGGTGCGATTGTTGTTCCCATTACGGATACTGTCATTCATTTGAACAGAACGACTGTCGTTCCCTTGGTGCGATTGTTGTTCCCTTTGCGGATAGTGTCATTCATTCGAAAATAACAACTGTCATTCCTTTAGAGCAACTGTTCGTCCCTTTATCACTATTGTCATTCCTTTTTTTGGGTATTGTTGTTCATTCGAAAGAAACAATTGTTGTTCCTTTCTACGGTTTTTCTTATTGTTGTTCCTTTGCTTTGAAAATCATGATTTTTCATGAACAACACGTGTTGTTGACATGTTTAGCCACTACTTTGGGTATGACCTTCACTAACTAGTTTTCAACAGCATCACTTCTAGTTATCATGATAACGATTTGTCATTTTCTTTGTGGACTATCTAGCATACCTTACCAAATTGTTTTTGGATTGATTTCTTCGAATTATCTTAATATTGTTCATAATCTTTTAACCACCATAATTCGTTTCTTTCCCCTATATATATACATATACTTGAATGATAATTTTCCTTCATATCATAATAAGAAGCCTAGGGCACATTTTTACTTGGAATTCTTACACTTCTTGCGCCATCCCTCACTCTTAAGGAGTAGATGAGCCTCCCTTAAAAAAAAAATGGAAATAAAAATTAAATATAAATAAAGAAAATAAAATTATCCCACAAAGGATAGGGGGTTTCATCATGAGCCAACCTACCATGATCATAAGAGAATAACAAAAGTGACATTCCCACTATGGCTACCACTCCAGGGCAATGGCCTTTGGCGTTTTCTGTCAAAGGACAAGAGGTCTCATCACGAGCCGGCTTGTTCACTTAGGTTACAATCTAGTGAATGGCATTGTAATTATCTAGCTACCAAACCAGGATAGTGAACTTTTTGACAAAAGATGATTCAAACTATTTATTGAGGATACGTGCTCATCTATGCATTAAAAGGCAACCATGTCGAGGCTATGGATGCCTTCTAGCAGCAGTGGCTCCGCCTGTGGTATGGAAGTTTATCTTAAATATGCTATGTTTTTTGTGTGTTCCTAGACTTCCTTTCTTAACAAAGAGGCTATCATTCCGGTTATATTTAACATAAGGGAAAGTAACAAAGTTATGACATGTGGAATATGTATAAACGTGAGCAAATTTAGATTACTTGGAATCTTTTTCCTTAAACATTTTTTAACATAGGTATTTGAATTTGTACTTCCCACAAAAGAGTGATTATTATTCATGATTACCATTAAAGTGCTTTTGAAGGTTATTAATGATTGTTCTCCCAGTGGTGGAAACAACATAGTAATTACCCCTCACTTGAACTACCTGCCATCATTACTCGCACATATCGATGGTCGAGGTTGACCTTTTCATTTATCAAGGGGAGAATATTATGCACATTTATTGATAGATCATAATGATTACAATTAATGGGAAAATTCATATTTCTATATACATATGTTGTTCTATGATCTTTACCATTTCTAGTAATATTTTTTCACAAGTTGGTCGAACTAAGTTTGCAGCCAGGAACAATAGTTGTGCTGAATTGTTTGCAGAAGACATGGGCCGCCAAAGCATCCCCTGAGAACCCACATTGTTGCAAGTAACCGAACAAGAAAGGTAAATTTTACATCATCTCAGGTGGATAGAATATTTCAACAAATTGCAAAGATATAACATAAATATCATGCTATCATTTTTCCAGAACTTACAAAGGAGAGTCTCAGTGATTCGAGACATACAAATTCTAGTCACCGAGGAAATTATAGTGGAGGTAACAAGCCTCCCAAATGAAGGTACACAGTGGAACGGTAAATTCATAGCACTTAAGGAGGTTGTGCAGTCCTTCATGGAACTAGGAGAAGAACTCGACAAAAAAGGGAAAGGACTCAACCCTGATATTGTCAATGAGACATGGAGGGAGGTAGCAGGAGTAATACAAATATATATCACATGTGATGGGAGATACGATGTGGTGAGACTACGCCACCTTAAACTGCTAACAATACTAAAATAGAGGTCAGTGATAAATTTCCCATTCTTTTTAAATGCCATGCTGCATGAAGTTGCTACAAGTACCCAAAAGGATAAAGACCCTGTTAATATAATTAGTCACCATGGACTAGTGAAATTAATAGTAAACAAGGACTTGATCCAAACAAAAATAACTTGGGGATATTTAATCGAGCCCAACATGCCCTTACAAATCGAACAACCTGAAATCCATCACGAAATTCCCCCACAGGGAAGTGAGGCAACCCAGGTAGAAGGAGACAGTGCCCAAAGTGAAATTCCAGTACCCCAGCCTGAATTAGAAGCAGACCCCATCCAGGTGGCATAAACTCAGACTAAACAGGAAGAAACATCAAAGAAGAGTAGACAAAGGACAATCTCTATTACTGAAACCTCCACTGGAAAAAGGAAAAGAGGTAAAAAGACAGTTCAAACTGAAAGCACTTAGGAGACTATGCAAACAGAACAACCCTCACAAGAAAACACTCAGGAGACTATAGAAATAGAGCAACCATCACTTGAAAACCTTACAGAACATTTCTTCAGAATTTATGAAGTAGAGATGGCTCAAGTACTGGGAAATTTAGGGACATCAATTTTTGAAGAAACAGGCAGGTCTTCACCAACTTCTTCCCATTCAAATCCTATCTTGGACCTTCCTGATATGGAGATGCCATCTCCTCAAGGAAAAAAACATATTGAACCTCACATTGAGGTAAATAGTCCTTTGGAACAAACATAGCACCTAGAAGAAACATGGGGACAATCACCAGTTGATGAAGGTGAAGAAGACCTTGAAATACCCCATAAACAGAATAAAACAGTAGAAAAAGGCAACAATAAAATAAAAAAATTAAAATAGGAAAACAAGATATTGAGGAAAAAGGTTAAGAGAATAAAAGTATTAAAAAAAAAAGTTGGCAGACTAAAAGAAACAATCAGACAACTTAGGAAGCAGATGGAAAAGGCTGACAAGGCACATGAGAAGAAGAAATCCAAGAGACCTAGAATACAGGGAAGAAATCCACTTCCTAGAAGGATATTTCACACCAATTTTGTTGGAACACAAATAGAATTGCAGGCTCCTTTGGAAACAACTGAGATAGAAACTCAGGCAGAGGGTCCAACAACAGAAGAGACAGTTGTTTAAACTGAGGGAGTGTTCCCTACATATTTTCCCACTCCTTTGGAAACAATTGAAACAAGAACCCAGATAGATGCCCCAAAAACAATAGAAGCAGTTGTTCAGACTGAGGAAGCATTTCATCCCCCTGAAAAGGATGTTATTATTAGCAGGCTGGAGGCAGAACTGATGCAATCCTAGCAATCCCTAACTCAATGCAGAGATGAAATGGTAACAATGGCATAACATCATAAATTTATCAAACAAATTCAATCCATGTCAACAACAGAGAATGAAACTTTTTTTGAGCTCAACGGAGCTAAGGAAAAGGTGAAAAAGGTACAGGGTCAGTTATATGGAGATTTGGAGCAAATAAAATAAATTTTATCTATCTATTCTGATATAGTAGCTTGCAGGGGCCCTTATACTAATTACACCTTATTTTTGTTAGAATATTATCTGATGCTGAGAATAAAATCTATTAGAGGAGGCAAACCTTTTGAGTTCACCACTGTTTCTGATTTTGTTTCATGTTTTAGAGAACAAGAGGAGGGAGTACAATACTTTCTGTGTGAACTATACCTTCACAAATTCATCCTAGGAGAAAATAGAAAAGAGAACCATAATCCTTTCATTGGGGAAATCCAGTTTCAATCATTCTTGTCTTTTACCAAAAACCAAACAAGGTGGGCTAAAGCACACAAGGTTTTCATGAAAAGGGAGACTGGATTAGATTTATGGATCAGAGGAGAACCTCCTAAAACCCTTGATACCATTATGTAGCAAAAAAAATTCATGAAGAGGGAGAGGGTTATAGAATCTTTGGCTCCCATCCACAAACATGTTGTACAATTAGGCCTACAGTATTTTAGAGATCTTAAAGAAGAAGTCGTTTCTTCTTCCAAACTAAGATGGGATGTCTCCTCAAATTTAGTCAAGAACACAAAACCATTTGGTTTCAGAATTTTTCATGCAACCACCTTCAGGTTAGAGAGGTATGCCATAATGATCCTGGATTAAGGGCCTCCCTGGATTGGATGTAGATACAATCCTCCCATCATTTGGTGCCCTCTAGAGGGTTATCAGAGTAATTATGAAATTTGTAAGAAGGAGAAAGATGTTGTTTTTGGAGAGCTTAAAGGTAGGAATGGGTTCATGAGACCTGGAGAAAAGACCTCTCCTCCCTACAGTATCACTGCTTTACATGTAAACTCTCTTATTGCATCAGGACATGCAAAAAGGTAAGCTACAGGGTATGTTGAGTTGAGAAAAGTGTATAAATATCCTCCTTATTACCATGGTTTATGATATATTCTTGATTGACTTTAATATTAATTAGAAGTAATTAGGAAGCAAAATGATTAAAAAGTCTTCTAGAAATATTATTCAGTGATATTAGATAATTTCTAAATTTTCGTTTGAATTGTTTGATTTTATTGCAAAAAATGGACAATTGCTATTACCTCAAGATAATTAAAGAGATCCTGAAGATACATAAGCCATTAAAGATCAAAGGAATTAGGTGCAAAGTAGTTTAGAGGGATATTAACTCTTTATTTTGTAATCATTATAAATAGTAAAAGCGATCACGAGGATCTCTTGATCCTCAGGACAACTTAATTTACCCATGTCAGTGTAATATATAGAGGGTGATGAACAATCGATAGATATCCAATAATTTCAATCAAACATTCAAATCTCTGAATCACTTTGTACAAGAAATCCATTGTAAATGATTTACAAATTATGGAATTAATGAAAGCCTTGAGCATTTTGATCATCTTTGCGTACTGCGTTTTTAGCAGCAGTACCTTCTAAAGACTGTGGGCCTAGTCAGAAGGAGTTACTGTTTCATCTATAATCGTATCAATTTCATTTTTGTGATTTAAATTTCCTTGCAACAGTTAAGATAAATTCATGAGTGTGTTGATTCATTAGCTATGTTGTTCATTTGCAAAGAATAAATGCTTTAATTCAAGGTTATTGATTGTTGTTCCATTTCCAATTACTGTTAGTTTATCGCTTGTAGATTTCTTTCATTTCTGCATATGTTGTTCCTTTTTATCAAATTCACATTTGTTGTTTCTTTCATTTAGATCACATTTGTTGTTCATTCTTACAGATACAATAATTCATTGTTCTTTTCCAGTAGGCTAAATAAACATAGATAGATTGATTCATTGAGTAGTTTCAAGTTCAATTACTATTTTTTAGCTAGATGAATTCGACAATTTGGTTGATGTTTCGATTCATGGCATGTTAGTAATTAGGTTACAATTCTGTTAAGTGAGTTATCAGTTTTAGAGTTTTCAATGAATTAATTATTGAAGTACTTTCGATCAAATCAGATTTTCTTTAACTGAATGATCTACACGATTTTAACCTCTACAACTATATGCATAGACTTTGTTGATATTCTTGAAAGAAAAGATGAATCCTCGGTTGATAAATTAATTTCAGACCAAGGTTGTTTTTAGGACATCTTTAGATCCCAACAGGAGATAATCCTAAATGATATGATCCATTAAGGATTATGAAGTATCTGTCCATTTTCCCATTGAAAATAACAGCCATGATAAGCAACACGTGTTCAATTTGACTCTAGAAGAAGTCTTCTTCAAAAAGAAGCCTTAAAGTATCCTTGTTGTCCATCTACATCCATGATCCTATGATGAAAGAAAGAAGTTGGAATATTGAAGGCATGGAATCTATAGAAGACTTCATGGACCTAAGAGCTAAAGAGAAACATGAGGAAAAACATGAATATTCCAAGAAAGAAAGAAAAGCTAGAACAACCAGTTATTATACCGAGAATCACAAAGACCACCAGCTTGGTTTGAACCCACTAGAAGAAATGAGCCAGAAGAAATGGAAGTTATGGTAAAGAACAATGTATGTAAGAAAATGGGAAAAGGACTTATGAATTGAAGCATTGTGAAATTCATAAGTTCTTCGAGAAAAAGGGAAAAGACTAAGACGAGACATCATTCCAGTGAACCAAATATACCTCCTGTAGTATCCATGGATTGGAATCTACATATAAAAGATTGTTCTTCGCAAATAAAGAAAATTGAGAAAGAAACTTATACCAAAAAGAGACCCATGTATGCAGATATAAGAAGACCTTGTATGGATTCAAACAACTTGATGCAGAGTATCTTATATACAACAGAAGCATGGTGAAAAACTTATATGACAGGAA
This sequence comes from Picea mariana, assembly GCA_032191745.1. Classification (NCBI taxonomy): domain Eukaryota; kingdom Viridiplantae; phylum Streptophyta; class Pinopsida; order Pinales; family Pinaceae; genus Picea; species Picea mariana. Next base: position 53,171 of record JASDQU010374050.1, on the reverse strand, counting down.
TAGTGTATCAGAATGGTTACTCAGAAGTCCGAGATGATGGATTGCTAATCCATGAAAAACTCTAATGATGACATAAAAAGTGCTACTTGGATATGTTTCAGTTTGAGCTTTTCCATGTTGTCATGAGCTAGAAGGAAACATAAGTACTGAATTCAACCATGATAAATTGTAATGATCAGAGCTATGTGAAGCCTTCAGAGAAAATTGTTCCATGAAAGAACAAAGTACATTGAGATCAAGCATTATATTCATTGTGATGAAGTACAGAAGAGAGAAGTGGTTCTCAAGTATATCTCCGTCGATGAGAAAATAGAAAATATTTTGGTAAAGCCTATGTCCAAGATGAAAAGTTTGCGTACTTAAGAAGCAAGTTGGGGGTCATGGAGACAACTTCCTTATTGAAAAGGGAAGAGATTACTCTCAGGTTGGGAGGGATAATTGATATGTTATTGATTTATGAACAATCATTTTTTAGTTCGAAAAATGGTCTAGGATGAGAAGTTCCTTTCCAGTTCGGAAAGTGGTTTGAGATTTCTGACGGACAGGCATTTTCTAGTTCGAAAAATGGTCCAGATCGGACAATCATTTTCGTAATGAAAATGGTCCGATAGATTGATGATGTATCATAGAAAATGATTTCGTTTGTAGCCAGTGTGGGGGAATGGTCTAGGACAATCATTCTTCTTGGCGGTCAGTTTGATTAGTGGCCAAGTAGAATGGTCCACCTCACCGGGAAGTCATTCTTTCAAAGTTCACAGTTGTGAGAAGTTTCAAAGAATGGTCCATTTTGGAGGTTGGTGCAGGACAGCCATTTTTAATTTTCCATTAGGAAATGGTCCGGACAGTCATTCCCTAGGGCAGAATTATTCTCTCGAGGTTGCACTATGATTAGTGTCGGAGGAATGGCCCAGTTAGGTGAATGGTCCAGGTTCAACAATCAGGGACAGACATTCCCTAGGGCAAGCTCATTCTCTCCAGGTTGCACTATGATTAGAGGAATGGTCCATGCTCATAAATCAGTGACAGTTATTCTTATATGCTTAAGAAGAATAGTTCATATAGCCCATGGCTAATGTTTTACCTTCTGAGGGAAGATTCTCTTCCGGATCTCACAGATGTGAGTGGATGAATGGACCTGATGACTCAATTTATATCATGATATATTTTTATTCAGGTTTATATCAGATGATATGATTTCCGTGGAGATTGTTTGTCTTTGGACAATATATGTATGCTACTATGGTGGATGTGTTCCACTGGTTGTGACTATGTGTCACTGATTAAGTACCTATGTGCTATTTGGTGTGGTTGTGTACCACTGG
>JASDQU010374050.1:9315-25329 GCA_032191745.1 Picea mariana | reverse complement strand
CTTGGCTATGGGTATGGGCCATGAGGATGGGTGAACTGAAAAGGGGGGGGTGGGGTAAAATTTTTTCAGAAAAATGATATGGATGAATGTGATAAGGCCGAAGAGATGAATCCAATGGAATAGGTCTCAAATAATGGTGAAATTTTTTCTAGACTTTTTATTTTTTTTACACCTGCAGAGTTATACTCTGGTTTGAAGAATACATGAGTGATGAAATCCCCAAATTCTCAACCAGAAAGAAATGTGTATTTACTTGGCAACCCGAACACAATTTCGTGGAAATATATCTGGTTGGTTTTAATTTGTTTATGTTTCTGTCCCCCAAGGGTTCAAGGGTTCTACAGACAAGGGTTTTCCCTGTGTTATAGCTCTCTAATATATGTGTAGGGTCCAACAGTAGTACTCGACCTAATATCTCAAGGCACTAACTAAGGAGGATAGACCGTACTCTTAGCCGTACTACCTGACTACCCATGTACTAGAGAGTATCTTCCCAAGTGCTTTTCTCGGTGACACTATAGCAGTCCGACGGCCGATAGGTTTATCTAAAGAGGGCTTCAGGAAATCTAGGCCGATTCGTACACAGGTGCTATCTGATGCGCTACCACTCGAAGGGGTTCCAACAGGGGTTACAAGGGTGGCCAACAGATGTGCGCTTAAGAACCACTTGTATTTCCTATGTGTATGAATCCCTCAACCGCGGGTTTATGTGTGTAACGACAGATCTCTGTGGCTTAAAAGCACTGGAATACGTCTCTACCATGAAAAAAAAATTCCCACAATTTCTGCCAAGGAAAGTTCTCTGATACCACTTGTAATATACTAGATATAAAAAGTATGCAGAACAAAAATAAAATACTAGAAATGGTAGAATAATAGTAATATAACCAGCATAATCTCCACAATAACACAAAAAGATATAAGATCAACAACATAAATAACACTTTGATTCATAAAGCAATGTTCACAGGCCTCTTTGAGGAAGCAATCTCCAGTCGAGCAGCGCTCTGTTACAATAATATCCAAGCTAGGGTTTTCATACCCTCGACCCTTATTTATACAAAATATATCTATCAAGAGAAGCATCTAGAGGAAGATCCTTCTAGATGTGGAAGCTTCTATTAGGTCTTCTTACATTCACCTTATTCTCTTTTATTGAAAGGCCTTATTAATATTGACCTTTATTATATCCGAATATATTGTTCTACCTATGTGCGGGTTAGGACCCTAACATAAATAGGATCACCGGGCTTAGCATGCAAGGACCCAACCCACAAGATTTCTATCCTGGAAAAGCCATGGACCGTGCTCTCAGCCAAAGGATCAAGGACACTTACGAATATGTCAAGAAGGGTTCGTGAGACTACAAGGTAGCTTCTATCCAGAGTGGTGTAGTGCGCCTTGCCTTTCAGTTGATCGTAGGAAAGCTAGTCCTCAAGAACCGACCCACCCAAGTGATTGTATTTGTAGTCGACCTTGTAGGGAAGTGCGTGGAGGGTCTACAAATGAATTGGATGAAGTACCTCATGAACCAGTTGGAACTGGACTACAGGGAAGCGCAATATCAAGGATATGAGTTCCACTTTAGTTGGATTTAAATCCTGATCGCTTTCATTGCATGGGAGATGTCAGACGGTGCGACCTTCCTAGACATTGAGCCCTTTGAGCCTCTGGTTGCGAAGTTCAGTACACCGTGGTATTCCAGTGACATGAACAAGCAATGGCAGTCCAATTCTTTATTTCACATGTATTACAACCAGTTGAAGGCAACCATCCAATACGAACCTTGTATGACCCCGAATTCTATCCACAGGTTTCGACCATTGATGAAGTTTAGCACGGACCGCCATTTCATCTATATCACAATGCGCGCTGATGAGCACAAGAAACAACTTCAGTCCTACTACAAGCTATTGGAGGAGGACTTGGAAGAAATCACCAAGGAATGGTCAGCAGACCTCCTCATTCCAATAGAACCTGTGAAGATATCTGATATTGACAGTTCAGAAGCAGCGCATGATACACCTGGACCCAGCAAGACAAAGAAAACTGACGAAGTTCAGAAGTTAGACAACACCTCTATGAAAACTCCTTCTGTCTCACCTAAGCAAGGAGGAGATGGTGAAGATATATGCGCTACAAAAGTTGAACAAAAGAAAGGCAAGGTTACACCGCTTAGAGGCGAGGAGGACCCCTCAAAGAAGAGGAAGGTCTCCCCATCGAAACCCTCCTCCCAAAAGAAAGTGAGAGCAACCAAGACAAAATTTGAGACTAGCCTCACATCAAATGACTTTGATTTTATTGTAGCAACACTAAATGATGCTTCGCTGGAGATAACAAAGAAGAAAGAGGCTAAGCAGGAGGAGATATATAATTGAATTAAGGTTGAACTTCAAGGGGTGAAACAAGCACTATAGTCCAGCCGCACAGTTTCCACTGTGCCTCTACCGTTGGAAACACCAGAACTAGGGGGTGCGTCAGCTCAACTCCACTGAATTGCATATATAGTCGAATCTCACCTTCGACAAGCACATGAGGAAATAACACAAGCCACCCAGGCTTTAGCACATGTGCAAGGAGAACTTTTAGAGCAACACAATACTGCAGACCGAGAAAAGTTTGCTCTCCAAGCAAAGTGGGATGAAGAAAAAGTCCAGTTGCAGAAAGACAAGGAACAGTTTCTCGTAGGGAAACTCAAAGTAAAGGAAAGAGTCGACAGAGCACTTCGCTCTGTGACAGTTGTAGAAGTAAGAGCTGAAGAAAGAATCCCACAACAGGTGGAACAACTCGAAGAAGTGATTCAACAACGTTAGTAACACATAACAGATTTGGAGCTATCCGTAGTGCCCAAGACCCCGCAAGACGTAAGATACCTAAGGGAAGAAACTGCCCACAACGCAGTTGACATACTAAAATATATTTCCCTGGAATGCAAGCAACTGAGTAACTGCAGTGCCCACACATACGAGAAGCTCGCTGAGAATCCGTAATTGCAGGTACTGGAGTCACAACTCCAGGAAGCAAGCAACACGCATACACACTACAGGCACAACTGAAGGCCATGTCAGCTGTAGACAGAATGAAGAGATCTCAAGAGAAACACACTACCCAACAACATCTCCATATGATCTAGAGAAAAATTATGGAAGTCACTCAACGACTTCAACTAGTGCAAGACAAGGCGTGCCAATTGTTCACAGAGGTTGAAAGCTGAGGAGCAGAGTTAGAAAAGATTGTCATTGCAACAGAAAAACACCTAGAAGGGCCATTGACTGACACAATTATCCAGAAATTCACTGAGCAAGAAGTCGCAGCACAACAACAGGTCAAAGCAGCTCAATCCAAGCTCAAAGCATTTGAGGTAGAACTAAGCTGACCTGAGTGACTAAGGACGAGTCACATGTTATTGTTGGGGGCCTGTTAGCCCTTGACCAAGTTTTGGGAGAGTCTTGGTCATGTTGACCTACTTCTGGACTTCGAAAACCTGTCAAAGGAGGAGCACAAGACGAAGCGGAGATCACGGGATCCTGACCCTCCTTTGGGTCCTTTTTGGGTTTTTGGGAATATGTAACGAGAATGAGATGTCGGCCCATGGGTTTAACCATGCTTAGGCCTATATTGTATGTATAAATAGATGTCTAGGCAATGTAAGGAGTGGTGGTGGCTAAAACATCTATGTGATTTATGCTAAGTGAAAATAAGGTTTGTGAGTGCTTAGTGCATGATTGTAAGAGACTTGCAAAGCTAAGTGCAAGTGGTTGTAATAAACAACGGAAGGCTTCGTGCTGTAATGCAGGGAAGAATGATCTAGCGAGCTGCAGAGATCTTCTGTCCTGTGCAGAGTAAGGATTTTGAGGCTCTGTGCTTGTAACCGATTGAATGAAGACAATAAAGAAGAAGAGTTGGTGGACGTAGCCCCATGGTGGGGGTGAACCACGTAAACACTGTGTGGTCTTTCTTTTTGCTTGTCTTGATGTGTTCCCATGTTATTTGCTAAGTTCCTTGGTGTATTTAGATAGATCTACTTATCCTTTGTGCTTATTATATGTGAGAATGTTAGATCTGATATATATGAATATGCTTCGTGCTTGATCTGCTAGATCCGATGTATTTACTTATGCTAAGTGCTTAAATACGGTAGATTGGTGTGAGTACTGCGAAGTTATGTTCTATGGGCGAAGTGGGTATTGATCATATATTGAGGAATTGACGGTGCTAAGTGCTCTATTAAATAGTATAATCACATATCTGTGTCCCAGCTAAGGTTGCAGACACTTGAGTCCTGCAACCACCCCTGCCTCTACCTCGGGTGAGACTTCATTTGCTTCATAGGTGTTGCTGAGAGGGTCGGTAGTTAGGGTTTTGTTGGTGCACTGTTATAGCGTTGAACCTTGGGTCTGCCCTTGTGCCAACAACTATTGATCAACTTTTTTTTGTTGGCCCTGACTTGACCATCAACTCAATGAAATCCCTAAATGGTTCTTATAAGTAGACGGTATCACCCTGACCATGGGTCAATTATGTGGCGTTGTCTCCCATGCCTTCAACTGTCGATAAAGATGAGCCTCTCATTGTACACTCAATCTCTTATGACTTGGATCCGACAATTGACATGGTGATCTCTTCGGTAGGGCTATTAGAGCCTGACGTCCTTACCCCTATCATGACCCTCGACATGTGTTCCTTCCAGAGTGTGTTTCTTCCGTCCAATGAAGATCTCTTGGAAGCCATGACCAAGTTTTGTCCCTTGACATGGTGTCCTTACGAAACATTTTACTCTTGGAATCCATGATCAAGAAGAGAAATGAGCATGGTTTTCTGATTTCAAGCTCATTAAAAAATGAAACCAGCCTTGAACATGGTTTTCTGATTTCAAACTCATTAAAAAATGAAACCATCTTTGAGCATAGTTTTCTGATTCCAAGCTCATTAAAAAATGAAACCAGTTGTGAGGATAGTTTTCGCATCTCTGTAGCAACCTCGTTAAAAAATGAGAAATAATTTACAAGCATAGTTCCTGTTTCTGTGTCAAGCTTGTTAAAAAATGAAACAGAGGTCTGGGGATTGAACCTAGATTCTTGAGCATAGTTCCTGTTCCTGTCTCAAGCTCGTTAAAAAATGAAATAGTTTCCCCCCTCTTCAATTGAGTCAAGTCCTTCGTCTAGTAGTTGAAGCTTCATTTCATCTGCCTGTGTCATTGGATGAATCGAAGCTTGGGGAAAATGCTTTCAGCCTTCATGCTAAAGTTGAGCCAGTAGCTTCTTAAGCTGGGGGTTAAGTACCAACCATGCGTTGGGAATCCACAAGCATAGTTTTTCTCTGGTTCAAGCTTGTGTAAAAATGAAACCACCTACCTCAAGCATAGTTTCCTCTGGTTCAATCTTGTGTAAAAATAAAACGAGGTCCAAGCATAGTTTAGTTTAGTTTTAAGCTTGTGAAAAAATAAAATCTATCCCAAGCATAGTTTTGTTTTGTTTTAAAGCTTGCGTAAAAATGAAAACAATCCTGATCTTAGTCTTTGTTCTTTCTCGTGCTCGTAAATCAATGAGAATGTAACCGAGTATAATTTTATCACTTTTTGAGACTCGTAAAGGTTATATGAAAAATGAACCCTCTGGAGTTCCTTTTAAGCTCTTTTCAGACTCTCTAAACATGAAAATATTGCCGAGCGATCTTGTTCTTTTCACGCTCGTTAAAGTATTTGAAGAAAATGTCTGTTGAGCGGTAGTTTATTTATTTTTTCAGTCTCATCAGACTAATTTACGAAAAAGGAACTGAGAGAGTCCTCTTTAAGTGTTTTCCAGACTCTCTAAACATGAAAACCCCTGAGTTTTCTCTCTTTGGACTCGTTAAAAAAACATCGAAAGGCCCATATGGGACCGAACCAATCCTTCCTAGGGTTCGTTAAATATACTCCAAAGGACTCATCCGAAGGATGGGATTACATTACAAGCATATGTTATCCTCCTCAAGCTTGTGTAAAAATAAAGAGGTACTCACCAGAAATGGTGGGGGAAAAATTTGGAAAGAAATGTATCTAAACCTGTATTCTATGGAAGAGTCACTTTTGAACATGACACCCTTTCACTTGCTTTGTATCTAGGTTGGAAAATCCACTTGTCTCTTAATCATACCCCTTTCTAAGATTACAAATTGGTCTGTGATCCCTATTGTCGAGTCATTGTTTCCAAGAGAATTGTCGTGTCGTCAATATGTTCAAAAGAGAAGTTCAACCCGGATAGCCTTCTATTGCCCCAACCTTTTCCACAGTCTTTAAGCCTTTTATTGCGTCGTCCATCCCTGAGTCAGTCCTGAATCACTTGTTACTCTAATCTACTTCAAATCTTGTTACCTGTTTCATGTCATTGATGGGGGATACATTAAGGCCCTTTTGTGACGAGTCTTTTCTTATCGACTTCAACTCATTATCCATGAATAAGACTTAGAAACCAATTGGTACCTTGGAATTTGCATGCCTCAATGGTAGGTTTCCTCACTTTCGACATTGGGTTTTCATTATTGACCCTTGATCGGGAGATTCCGCCGAGTTTTCGAATTCAGTTCATTAATTCACATTCGTTGGATTGTACCAGAGTACCTTGAGGTTCATTGACATTAACGGTGATTTCACTCGCACTTGTTAATGTTTGCTATCATTGACTGGTAATCAAGTGGTTTCTACTATGTTCGACTTTAGAACCTGTAATCACATGGCTATATTCGTACTATAGAGTGGTGGAGATGAAGACCCTGAATCTTTTCTAACAGATTCAGGTTGTGTTGGAGTATATTCACATTGTACTGTTGCATAGATCCACATTGTATGTCTCATGGCTATGTTCAAATTTGAGTCTTTAATACATAGATCCACAGTGCATTTTTGGTGGCTATGTTCATATTTGAGTCATATTGGCATGGATCCATAGTGTATGTTTGGTGGCCATGACCTGTCTTACTTGACATGGATCTTCACATGTCGGCATTTATGCCTAAAATCATTTGTATTATGAGTATGGGAATTCCTATCTCAATGATGATATATTATTGTACTATATTTCCTTGTTTGTTGGCAGGTTTATGATTGACGTGTTCCTTGTTCCCTACACACACTCGACAAAGTATTTCAGCTATCACTTTGTTCTAACTTCATACTTTGGGGGATTTTCTATTACATATTATTTTCGTCACACTTATGACCATTAATGATGTAAACCTATCCTTTGTCTTTAGAAGGATCAATAGCCTGAATTTCTGAAGAAAGAAGGGAGAAAATTTTTACTAAAAGAAGAAGTTGTATTTTCCTTTGTAAAAACCCTATTAAAGAGGATTTCCGTAGGTTGCTCTATACATAGGGTGCAGAAATGCCTAATTTCTGCACCTTTCTCTATAGCTAGGGTGCAGAGTTTCCACATATTTCTCTATAGCTAGGGTGCAGAGTTTCCACAGATTGCTCTATAGCTAGGGTGCAGAGTTTTCACAGATTTATCTATAGCTAGGGTGCAGCGGCCTTCGTACATGGAAAAAACAAGCATTTTCTCGATGCTTCTAGAAGGAGAAGCTTCTATGATGAGGTGGTCTCCGAACGGTTTGAATCTTACTCGCTTTCATGATTTAGTGGGATCATCCTAACCTCCTCACCTTATCCTCTTTAGCTTATAAAATAAGAGGAGCTCTCATGGAGAAAGTTAGATGGGATTTAGCTTGAGATTGTTAGCTTGGTTAGAGTGGATTTGAGCTTTGCTTTGTCAAGATAGATTGTGAGTAGCTATCAGATCTATGGTCTCATAATCCTTGGAACAAGAAGTGTGTGGGAAGAAAGGAATTGTTGGAAGGAACTTGACAACATCAAGGCATCTGGTTGTATCTTTCTTCCACATTCTTTAATAAAAATATAGTTTTCTTTCCTATATGAATGTTATTTGTCCATATTGTATGATTCCTTGATCACAGACATAGTTTCATATCAAATAGAGTTTGTTATTCTTNGTACTATATTTCCTTGTTTGTTGGCAGGTTTATGATTGACGTGTTCCTTGTTCCCTACACACACTCGAAAAAGTATTTCAGCTATCACTTTGTTCTAACTTCATACTTTGGGGGATTTTCTATTACATATTATTTTCGTCACACTTATGACCATTAATGATGTAAACCTATCCTTTGTCTTTAGAAGGATCAATAGCCTGAATTCCTGAAGAAAGAAGGGAGAAAAATTTTACTAAAAGAAGAAGTTGTATTTTCCTTTGTAAAAACCCTATTAAAGAGGATTTCCGTAGGTTGCTCTATACATAGGGTGCAGAAATGCCTAATTTCTGCACGTTGCTCTATAGATAGGGTGCAGAGTTTCCACAGATTGCTCTATAGCTAGGGTGCAGAGTTTCCACAGATTGCTCTATAGCTAGGGTGCAAAGTTTTCGCAGATTGCTCTATAGCTAGGGTGCGGCGGCCTTCGTACATGGAAAAAACAAGCATTTTCTTGATGATTCTAGAAGGAGAAGCTTCTATGATGAGGTGGTCTCCGAATGGTTTGGATATTACTCGCTTTCATGATTTAGTGGGATCATCCTAACCTCCTCACCTTATCCTCTTTAGCTTATAAAATAATAGGAGCTCTCATGGAGAAAGTTAGATGGGATTTAGCTTGAGATTGTTAGCTTGGTTAGAGTGGATTTGAGCTTTGCTTTGTCAAGATAGATTGTGAGTAGCTATCAGATCTATGGTCTCATAATCCTTGGAACAAGAAGTGTGTGGGAAGCAAGGAATTGTTGGAAGGAAATTGACAACATCAAGGCATCTGGTTGTATCTTTCTTCCACATTCTTTAATAAAAATATAGTTTTCTTTCCTATATGAATGTTATTTGTCCATATTGTATGATTCCTTGATCACATACATAGTTTCATATCAAATAGAGTTTGTTATTCTTGTCTTCATTGTCTTGTGCTTATTTGCATATATTTTTCATAAACCTTGTGACGGAGCTTGGATTGCATTGGCAAAGACATATCTTCAATATTTAAAAGGTATGTTCTAGATCCATTTCTCATTTGATAATTGAAAGCTAAGGAAAGAGTAGTGCACTGTCTTGTTTTTATCTAGAGCTAGGTGGATCTAGGGAGATTAGTTTAAGTTTGCATTTACCGATTTATTCGATAACAGTAGCCCGAGGCCAGGTCATTCCATTCTAATCAACAACGATCACATTCTGGGCATGGGATTATCGACTATATTGTCAGATGAGCTAATCCAAGACATTATCCATAAATGTGTTTACTACTTATACTAGGCATATTGTGAACCACATGCGGGTATGGTTTGTTTAAATTGGCTTACTGGAGAGGAGATGGAACTAGACGGATCCCAATATGTAGAATGACATTCATTTTGATGTGCTCTTATAAATTCTGGAGTGCTACTGCAAGATAGACCGGATTCATTGGCACGGACGGGTAGAGACATGTCATGGCAAATTACTGTTAAGAATGTGTATATGGAGGTGGAAAATAAGAAATAGATCCATACCATTCGAGGATGGAGGAAGGCTTTATGGTCATGGGACTGCCCCTTGAAAATTAATCTCTTCATATGGCTGGCGGTCGAGGACATAATTCTGTCGTGGGATAATATACAATGTAGAGGTTTCATTGGTCCGAGCTATTGCATTCTTTGCAAAAAGAATTGTGAAACTACTCAACATTTGTTTATTGATTGCGCCTTCACATTGGTTGTTTGGGGGAAGGAAAAATTTCACACAAACTTATTGGGTTCCTGGGCTGGTAACACTTTAGCAGAGTGTTTTAATATGTGGATTAAACAAAACTCTTTACATTCATCATTGTCGGTGCTTATCTGTTGGTCTATATGGATGGAAAGGAATTCAATGATATTTGAAGATAACGTTCCCACTGTTCAGAAGGTGGTGCACTGTGCATTATTTGCCATGAGGGATCTCCAAGTAAAGCCGATTGATGTTTCTTGGAGGAAGGGGCTATATTTTCAAGCAGTGGGTGGCACGATTGGTTGGTTTGATGGGGTGGCTACATCAACTGGACAAAACAATGGAGTTGGAGGAGTTATAAAGATCAGTGAGCAGTGTTGTTTTAAATGGCATCTCAATTGTGGACTAGGTACACATACAAGAGCGGAACTGTTGGAAGCATGGGCCCTCCTTACCCTAGCTTCTCAGTTATCCATTCATGTTATTCATGTTCAGGGAGACTCTAAGATCATTATTGATTGGTTGAGGGACAAAATTCATCTTCAGGTTGTATCTTTGGATTACTGGAAGGATAGACTAATGGGATCAATCAAAAAATTCCATAAAATTTCCTTTGCGCATGTATACAAAGAGGATAACAAAGTGGCGAACAACCTTTCCAAACAGGCGTTACTAAAGAATCATGGAAAGATTATCTATTTTCAGTGTGTTGAGGAACATGAGGGTCCTCAATGTTTACTTGAACTTTACTAGTTGATCAGTTTCGGGTCTTTGCATGCTCAATTTTATGATTAGTAGGACTGTGAAATTATACTTTACTTTTTGGAACTTGTCTTATGACTAGACTGTTCTTTGTGGATGATTAGTCTCATGTAGCGGATTTAGCACATGTACGGATTTAACACATGTAATAGGGGTTATAAGTCTGTTTTGTCACACAGTGAAATGTTGTTCCTCTGTTTTTGTTTTGGAAATCAATATGTATTGAAACAAGATCTATTTATATTTATAATATAAATATAAAGTGTAATTTTATTCATGCAATTGAATAACTAATTTGACTAAACTAAAGTATCCACAACCTCTCAGTAAGGTGATATAAATCATTTGATCTTATACATTTCYACTATATGTCTCTCCACTGTGGCAGTTTCCCCTGCCACGAGCGTCATGGCCCGAATATCACTGTCATTGATTCTGGGAAGTTCTATCGACGTTCCTGTAACATGATTTTTCATAGGATATTTAGAGACTCCTTAAGATGTTTAGAAAAAAAATGGAGTACCTACAGTGAACAATGTGACTCTTGAGACGGGTTTTTTTTTTCCAGCAATATTTTCCCACAGACTTTTCACAAATGTTTTGAAGTGGCCTTTTCCTCCAATGGTTTCCCAAAGATGGCTACTATACACTTGTTCCATGAATCAACAGTTCTATCATAGACTCTTATCCTACATCCATCTCTACAATTTAATCCATACAATTGGCCATTCAAACAGACACTAGGATTGCACCAGCCTGCAACCATGCCATCATAGACTGAATTCCCTCCAAATAAGTAAAAGTGGCATCCACTAAGAACAACACATATAAACCTAAGAGCTTCACAATACTCCCAATTTGATGATTGTAAGATGATCATTTAATTATGTTTCTACACGAGTGACCCAATTTGTGGTTAACCTGTACCTTGTTAGCAAATTTATCATATTAATTCTTATTTATGGAAAACACGTTTCTCTATTTCCTTAACTCTGGAGGTAAATTAGTCCATCTCTCTTGGGTACCTAAAGAATATGTCCCCAATTTTTCCTCATTCTTGATGCAAATTGGGGTTTAATAATATTAACCATTCATCTTGGACAACCAAACTAAAACTCATTTCTCTTTATAGTAAGAATTCAATTCTTCCTTTGTGCTTCTTGTCCCAAAATCCAAAGATAATAACACTAAATCAGAAACATATTGGAGCATATTTATTATACTGAAGAATAGGAATCCAAAAAATTCATTCTCTAAAGCTGTGATTTCCCACTTGCCTTAATATGTGGAAGTTTTTTCACTTGAGAAAACCTGTTCTTGAAGCATTCAAAAATGATTTTAGATCTATTTGACATGAGAGCTAAAGGTGCATCAGTACCCGTAGAGCTAAGAGATTTTGTTCCATATTTTTCCATACAAAATTTCCCAATCCTCAATTGTATAGTGATAACCAACCATATATTCCCATGTTTTCCATTGTATCATTCAAACCTTCAAGCTTTACTAATCCAATAATTGTTTAGGTGCTATTTCTACTTCTCGAATAGAATAGACAACATATTTGAGGGTAATATTATATCTCTTTATCCATTCTGAATAGGGTCATGACATGGAATAATGCTTTTTTTAAGGTTTAATCATATACAATAACATGTTTCTCAAAATCTAAAAGCAGCATCATGCTAGGATCAAGCCTTCCCTTTTTGCAAATATCCCCATATACACTAACATGTTTGTCAAAATATACAAGTAGCATCATGCTAGGATTAAGCCTTCCTTTTTGCAAATATCCCCAGGTGGAATTTCCACAATACCCTCTTCACTTGCCATGATAACTCACCCCCTATATGTTACATAGAAATGATCGAGACATAATCCATTACGTTCCAATGTTGTTCCAAGATAGAGACCATGAGTGAATGCTACAAGGGATATCATATCCCATGATTCCATAAAAGATGAGAAATATTCATATAAAGATCAATGATCGGGATTCGTGTTGTTGTCATTATTCCATGCCTCTGGAATCATCATCATTACTAACTAAGGAAGACTCCTCCTAGCTCGAACAAGAATCTCTGATACACCATTGAAATCACATGAACCTGTAGACTTTGTATCCAAAATAGGGAGAAACCTCTACATCTCACCCTATGAAATAGTAAGGTTTTGGCACTTTAATAATCCTTTTCATGCTTTCATCCAGTTGACATTTCCTCATAGGGTATTTATCTCCCCATTTTTCCCTAACACACACATGGGCTAAGAACGATCCTAGATAGGTAATGTGTTTATTGAAAACTAAGAATGAATCAAAGCCATGTAGCTAGTAAACTTTCCATTGAAAAAATATGCAAAGTAGTAGCTCTTCAATTGTTCATGTTTGATTTGGCCTTTATATACAATAGTCTTGGAAGGGAGCAATCATATGTATAAATCTCACTTTATTTCAATATGAAATTACGAAACCTTTATGGAAATTGAAACCCTCCACCTATTCCTAGACTACTTATTGGGTAATTTATAGTAACCCATAGAAGTGATATGGTAATGGAAAGAATACCATGACCAGATTACTCGCAGAAGAAAATCTAAAGAAGATAGCATAAACAATGGAGGAATACAACCAAGAGTAGTCGAATTGGTTGGCAAGCTGACACCAACCACACCTCCAGAAGTTTGATCCAAAAGGGAGCAATAGGCCACACAACAAGAACATAATATTATGCTAGAAATAAAAGAAATAACAGAACTTTACGAAAGGACTATACAAATTTGGACAAGTAGAAGATGGAAGGATCCAACAAATGGATTAGAGGGAAGATAAGATATATGCCGTAGTGCATGATATAAAGCAAAGGTAGAAGACAATTTCCATTTCAGATAGACTCAAAATCGTGTAGGAGATGAAGAACTTGCAGGCTGAGATAAGGGTTGTGCAAGAGGAAAAACAAGTGTGATAGGATTAGTTGGAGCCCTTGCAAGAGCAAGAAGAAAATATACTAGCAGGGCTCAAAATAGAAAAATCCGGAATGAAACATGGAAACTCAGAGATCATACAAGTATTGAAGGAGCAAATCACAACACAGGTCATGGAGACTTTGATAGATAAAAGTGCACAAGCTAAGAAGAAAGTGGACAAACTAGAAAAGTTATTCTAGGAGTTGGAGAAATTAGTATAGAGGGAACACACTGTTCGAGTGGCTCAGGACGAGCCATAGGTTAGTGTTGGGGGCATGTTGGAGTAGAATTTTTTTGGGTTCAACGCATCACACGAGGTAGAAAATGACTAAGGAAGAAGCGCACTCAAAGAAAGATTGAAAAGCAACGTGAAAAAAGGCAAAGGAAGCAACCCGCTAGAAAATAAGAAATACCATAGTAGAGTCAAAGAAAGAAAGGGTTGGATTGAAGACGACACGAAAGATAGTTGGAAAGTGGAGTCCACTTAGAATTATGATTTTTTTCAATATAATGGTTTTGACCCATTTCTTGTAGTATAAATAGAGGATGTATGAGGTAGCTAGGAGTATCAATTAGTCAATGGATGAATAATCATTGTGTATAACTTAAAAGAAAATAATATAAATTGTATATCATACAATTGTACATGTCAAATGTGATAAAATTGTATGATTATAGAACCTAAAGGAATGCCAATGTGATAAAGGAAAATAATATAGAAATTCATGCAATCAATTTTACTAATATATAAAATGAGAATAAAAAAAAATGTTATATTTGTTATATTTACAATGAAAATCCATGGAATTAATTTTTCTTGTGTATAGAAATGTAATAAAGAAAAATAATATCAAAATACAAAATGACAATTTGTGTTAATAGAAAGAATAAGGAGTTGGCTCGCTGTTCTACGAAATGATTTTTTTTTTGGGACCATATAAATTTACAAGAATCACTATTTTTTGTTATTGAGAATTCATTTTTGAATGCACTTTTTTGTTATTGAGAATTTATTTTTGAATGCACTCGGATTTTACAAAAATAATCACTTAAATCTTCGAATCCAACAATTTCTCTCATGATTTGAGACAAGATCCAACCATTTTTCAAAGATGATATTCACATGTGACATCGCCTGGACAAAAAGCAAACTCATAACAATTCTAACTTCATATCTACTCTAGGTTCAAAGAACAAAATAAATGGACTATACTCGCCCACGTCCAATGAATGCATCTCAAGCCATTTCCATGTATTTTCACTTAAATTATAAATAAGCGTCTCGTGAACACATTCACACTCATATACGATGCACACCAAGTCCCTTATTCCTTCACACTCAAAAAGTAAACTTCCAGTATCATCTTCCTTTACATCTTCCAAAAGAGATGATGGTATCCTTGCAATCTCTCTCCATGAGTAGTTTGAACTCAAATTGGGCTTCTCAAACTCCCATATAATAAAATCAGATATCTTGCTAAAATCATCATGGTGTATGCATGTAGCTAGAAACACTCGTGACCCACAAGTGAACAAGGAATCATACCTCTCTCCACCACCCACATCTTCTAATGACAACGGCATGAAAATGGATGTTCCATTTTGGACGCTGAAAGTTTCTATGCCGTGCGTCCTGGAATTTAGTTCTAGAACCTGAGAGTACAACATATTCTCTGAAATATTCTGAGAGTACAACATATTCTCCGAGAAAAATATGGAATGAAATAGACACACTCAAAAAACATACAAGTACTGAAGGATAAAATCATAGCACAGGTAATGGAGACCTTGATAGATAAAAGTGTGCAAGCCAAGAGTAAAGTGGATGAATTAGAAAAGTAGTTCTAGGAGTTGGAGAAATCAGTATAGAGGGCACACACTACCTTAGTGGCTCAGGATGAGCCATAGGTTAGTGTTGGGGGCCTTTTGGAGAAGGAAATTTTTGGGTTCAGCACATCACACGAGGCAGAAAATGACTAAGGAAGCAGTGCACTCCAAGAAAGAAGGAAAAGAAACGCGAAAAAAGGCAAAGGAAGCATCTCGCCGAAAAATAAGAAATACCAGAATAGAGTCAAAGAAAGAAAGGGTTGGATCTAATAAAAACCACATGGAAGACAGTTAGAAAGTGGGAAAGTGGAGTCCACTTAGAATTAGGGTTTTTTTCAATGTAAGGGTTTTGACCCATTTCTTGTAGTATAATAGAGGATGTATGAGGTAGCTAGGGGTATCAATTAGTCAATGGATGAAAAATCATTGTGTAAAACATACTATAGGAGCACCTTTTTGAGTCTTGAGTCGAAGAATATATTTTTTTGATAGTTATGGAGCTTGGATGGAGTTATGGAGATATAATTGAGGTTTAGGTCACAAGCTGTGGAGCTTGATGTGATGTTGGTTATCCTCTTGCACCATTCATAAATCTATGATGTAATGTGTGCACCACATAAATTTTTGATGAAGAATATAATAAGAAGAAAAAGACATTTGTGGACGTAGCCTAGGGGAGGTGAAAAACGGTAAAAATGGTGTCTTTATGTGTATTTTTATTGATTTTATGTGCTTAATGATGAAATA
>JASDQU010374049.1:89453-100896 GCA_032191745.1 Picea mariana | reverse complement strand
GTGGCAGGCTTTGCTTACATTAAGTACTTAATAATAATAATAATAAATAGACAAACCTTGGATACACTAGCATATCAAACATTGGGATAAATTTAGCTAGCAGAAAATACTAAGTCAAACATTCGAACTAATGCTAGCATTAATTCACCTTCAAGCAATGCATAAAAAAATATATGATTCAAAAAGACCGTATACAATCAAAAAGTTTGGATACGATAACATATAAAACATTGGGAATAGCAAAGCCGGCAATAAGACCTTCAATCTGTTATCGAATCAGATCATGACATATATGGTACTTTTTATTATATACAAATCAATGTTTTTTGTTCCCTAGTTCCAACATTAGATATTATGCAAATATGTGTGGTCAAAGGACAAACTAATACTAGGTGAACAAATTATCGATCACTATAGCCCCTCTATGCCTACGACAGGGACTAATAACCATCATGTGAAAATCCATAATTACTTAACCAAGGTTGACATTCTACTTACATACCAAATAATCTAAAATTCAATACAACTCAAACTCAAAACCAAAAAGTTCAAACCATGAATCTTATCAAGAGAGAGTTACAAGTAGAATCTATCTAGGATGGATAGATCATCTTTTTCTGCAAAAATATTGTTTAAAACATAAAAAAATTATATTGTCCCATATCCTCAACCTTATAAAAAAGCAAAAGTTAACCAAAATAAAAATGAATTTTTATATAAAAAATAGTGTTATTTCAACTCATTGTTTCCATTGTTACTAGAAATTTGGTTAGTTTTGTGCCAACAAGTGTTGGATTTAATTCCCCCTGGGTTATGCATATTAAACCTAACTAATAGAAGGAAATAGATCGTTAAAGGTATAACCTCATAGTAAAAGTACTAATAGAAAGAAAGTGGTATTATTGGGAATATTGGGAAGAAAAGGGTATTATTGGTATTACTATAAAGAAAGAGGAAGTTGAACGAAGTTCACAAGTAAGGATTTGATATGTTAAGCTGGCCTCGCTATAGGACATAACTAGAATGTTAATGAGAATCTATGCTAACACGTTTACTAGGGATGTATTCCACAAATGTGGGAAGAATCCCTTGGGTTTCCTAGTGATATTTTCCTTGGAAACAAATACTATACATACATTGTGGTGTTCTTTATTAGTAAATTTAAATATGCAAAGTAGAAATAATAGATTTTACCTAGATTTATTGTAGAAATAAAATATTGCAACCACGATAGCCAAATAAAGAACCAGAATACCATAAAATGTTATACCTTTATTGATGAAAGAAATGTTCACTTGACTCTTCGAGGGTGTAACTTCCAATTGAGTAGAGCTATGATTACAATAAACTTCACAAGACATCACATTACATTACTTCTACTTATTTATATAGAACTAACTACGTCCTAGGAACATTCTAGAGAATGAACTTTCTTGTAGGCAAAACCTTTTGGTAAGCCTTCTTATAGTTATTGCTTTCACACTACTACATAGGACTTATTTACTAGACTTGGCCATTGTGCATAGCAACCTATCTATCTACTTCGGGGGTTATTGTAGGACCCTAGGTATTATAGGCTTTTATAAGATGCAATTGGGTTCCCTAGAGATGAAACAACACATTCCTAAATTGCTAGTGAAAGTGGGACCATGGTGCTTCACAATAGATTGAAACATACCATGGATTTTGAAGATATTATCTATGAAGACTTGAGAAACCATGGAGGCTTTAAAGGGGTGTTGTAGAGAGAAAATATGAGCATATTTGGAAAGGAAATCAACCACAACCATGATGACGGATTTATTGCTATATTTTGGTAGCCCCACAATGAAGTCCATAGAAATGATAGTCCATATAGTTGGCAAAATGGGTAAATGTATTAGTTCACCTAGATTTTTTCGCTATTTCTCCCTTATGTTGTTGGCTAAGGTCACATTCTGCAACAAAAGTATGGATATCATTCTTCATGCCTTCCCCTAAAAATGAATGTTTGTTCCTTTCATATGTTTTATGAAAGTTAGAATAAAATGTTGTTGGAGAGGCATGGAGTTCATATAACAATATAGATTTAAAGGAAAATGTCTTATACCAATAAATATTCCCTTTGTAATGAAGCTCTTCGTTATGCTAGTTGTAGTCCTAATATGCATGGGGTGTCATTTGAAGTTTTTGGATTAGTTGAGTGATTTTGGCATTTGGTAATCATTCTTTGTAGACATCATTCAACCAGTCTGCTACGATAAAGGAGAGTGAAAAAATGAACCCTTTCTCTTCATTCTTTTTAGAGAGAGCATCTACTACCACATTCTCCTTTCCCTTCTTATAAACCATCTCATAATCATATCCAAACATTTTGGTGACCCATTTTTTTTACTCTATGGATGAAATCCTTTTCTCCAAGAAGTATTTCAAGCTGCAATGATATATTTTAATTTGGAAATGTTGCCCAAATAGGTACAGATGCTAGATATCACCAGAATGAAATATAGCCATCATTTCATTTTCATAAGTGGATTTTCCCAAGTGCTTCTCACAAATTTGTTTTCTAGTAAAGCAAAATGGTCCTCCCTCTTGCATGAGTAATACTCCTATTCCTTCACCGGAGGTGTCACATTCAAAAACAAAGGTCTTAGTGAAGTCAAGAAGAGAGAGTACTAGGGTTGTACACATAGAAATATTCAAATCATGGAAGGCCTTATTTGCGACTTTATTCCAACAGAAAGAATTTTTTCAAGCAATGAAGTGAGGGGAGAAAAAACCTTACAACCGTCCTTAGAAAAATTTATGTAGTAACCATTGAAACCAATAAAACCTCTTAAAATTTTAAGAGTTTTGGGACATGCCAATCTTTCGTTTATTCAATTTTATTTAGTTCGACACATACACCATCATGACTAACAATATTGTCCAAATATTCCACTTTATAGACACCAAAGTCACATTTGGACCTCTTGAGAAAGAGTTGATGATTAATGAGTAGTTGTAAGGATTAATCCACAAGGGTGACATGGGCATGCCAAGTTTTACTATAGATAAATATTTCATAAAAAAAGATGAGGAAAAAAGGACAAAGGGTTGAAATATGTTGTTCATGAGACTCTAGAAGGTGGAAGGAGCATTACAAAGGCCAAATGGCATCACCAAGAACTCATAATGGCCTTCATAGTGCAAAGATAATTTTTTGGATATCTACCTCCATGCAAATTTGGTGATAGCCTAAATGGAGATCAAGTTTGGTGAAGAAGTGAGTGCCTTTGAGCTCATATAAGAGGCCATCAATGATGGGAATGAGGAATGTATCCTTGATTGTTGTTTTGTTGAGAACTCTAAATTCAAGATACATGTGTTAAGTGACTTCTTTTTTTAGGACCATGACACTTGGTGGTGAATAAGGATTGGTACTGGAGTAGATGACACTAATGGCTAGTAAATCCTGATATATATTTTTTATTTCATTTTTTGGGGAAAATGGATGGAAATAAGCGTCTACATTAGGTGGGAGGATACTTAGTATGGGAAGAATAGAATTATCATGCTCACTATGGGAGGGTGGTAGGCCTTGGGGAGTTTCAAATATGGATTGGTGTTTGGACAATACAAACTTTATGTTAGGATGGATGGTTTGAGAAGGTGTTTCAAAGGCTTGAATGACATGAAATTGGACCATAATGCATGAACACAATTTTTTAAGAAGTTTTTCMATTGATGATATTTGGATAATTGGTTGTGATGCCTTTGAAAATGTAGTGATTCCCCTCTAGAAACTCATGTATAACTCATGAAAATCCATGGTGACGAGGCCTAATTTCCATAACCATTCATTTCCCAACACAATGTGAAAACCACCCATTTCAATAGAAAACATRTGTRTTTYCAAGGAATAATCACCCATCTGAAGCCACACATTTCCATAATAACTGCCACATTTCATGGAACCACCATTAAGAATCATTATCTAGAATTTGTTCGCAACATGGATATAGAAATTTGTTCCTTAGGATACACATTGGTGAATGAAGTTATGGGTGATATCACTATCAATTAAGATAATAATTTTGAAATGTTTGATGTAGCTAATCAATTTGACGGTTTGAGGAGCTAAAATACAAGTAAAGGTATGCAACAATATTTTGGATTCCACATCATATGGAGGAGAGGGAGGAATGAATTCAATGGGTGGATGTAGAGATTCTTGAGGTATAAATTCAACTTCATAATTCTAAATGTCCTTTAAAATGGCCATAAAGAGTTTTTGCTCCATACATTTATTTCAGGGAAAATATGTATCATCACAATTGTAGCAGAGACCTTTAAGTTAGCACTCTATAATTCCAGCATGGGTTAGATTGTGCATATTCAGGGGTGAAGATTGCATATAGGTATTTATATGGAGATAAATAATGGGGTGGGGTGGGGTATAAATGATTTAATTTTGATTTTTTCATTTACCACCTTTTGGGGCTCCCCAGATTTTTTAGAGGCTCCAACCAAGTAGTAGGATGAGCTATTAAGAATTGGGCACATATTTCTTCTTTTGGACCACTGATAAAGAATTCCCTAGAGAAGGTAACTAACATGCCTTCACTGGGGATTGTGAGTTTATCAAAATATTATATGAACTCTTCAATTGTACTAGATTATTAATCTTTTTAAGTCATAAAAATTAATGAGTGTTTGGTTCAAATGATTCATAGAAGTCTGAGACAAATTATGTCCAAGAAATATAACCCTGAAGAGAGTTCCTATGCCACTTCCACCATTTTCATTGTTTAGGATCTAAATATAGGACACCCACATGAAGTTTCATTAAGTCATCGATGATTCCATGCAAGAAAAAATATTATTCCATTTAAGTGATCCATCCTGTGGGGTTAGATCCACCATACTTGTTGAGATCCACTTTAGGAATTCTATGCCACATTTGAGTCATAGGGTCATGTTGACGTTTGAATTTGTTAAGACCAAAATGAAAATCTCACGAGGATATGAATCCCCCTTCATTCTGTATAGAGTTGGTACTCCTATTTGGCTGAAAGATATATATGTGATATATTGGAATAAGGAGAATGCTAAACAAAAAAACTTAGATATTTATTGATTAGAATTATGAAATGATATGGTTCTTCAATAACCTGATATAATATTTATGTGCAGCAAGAAGTCTTTTAACCATAAAAATATTGAAGGAGGGTTTCAACATCTGAATATCTTTGAACTCAACATCAAATATACAACCTTCTTAATCACTATACAAATGCATCCATATCTTCTTCATGAGAAATAAGAGAAAATATTTTAATCATCTCAAATAATTTTAAAGAGTATTACTTTTAATATCAAAAGAGATTTGATGGATCAATTTCAAATATTTCATACTCAAGACTCATAGTTACAAGATACAAGCAAAATCAACCCCAAAGTAATTCTTTATGGAGTTTTATTCATGAAAGATGTTCTTCATTACAAAATCTTTGCAAGTCATATATATGTCTATAAATACTCCATCATCATATAAGTATTTTGAATAATACAAGAAGAACACTCAGGAACTCAACCTTGTGCCCAATTAAGAGATTCAAGCATAAAGCTATGAGAAATTGTGTAGAAGAAGAAAAAGGTGGAGAAGATGGAGATTTATCTTTGTTGATAAAACAATTTGTTACATATTGATAGTTGTAATTTTTTCTTCCAATATTATGCCCCTACCCTTCTAAATAATGGAACCCTTGATGAAGTCTTTCTTCTCTTTAAAAAACAATTTTTCTAACAACTTGAGTAGTTAAGGTTTTTTCCTTCTTGAATTTCCTGTAAAATTGTTTTATTGAAATGTTCACTTTAATTAATTCCTCATTTAAGTGTTTTTAATGATTTCACATCATTAACATCTGAATATTTCAAATGGACCCTTTTCCTTTTTTTAATAAAAGTTTTTAAATAAACTTTTATTTTTTTAAATTTCTTTAATTTTCCTTTAAATGAGGAGGAATGCATTTTAATTTTCTGGAAGTGATAATCAATGCTTCATCCTTTGAAACAAATTCATATTTTATCTTCATTGTCTTATCTTTCCAATGATATAAATTTTATCCAAATTTGACTCTCTGATCTTAAGATATGACCTCGTGAAGTTAAGTTGTCAAGTAAACTCATAAAAAAACAAGTTGATTTTTATTTTAATTTATGGGAAAATGTAGGCATTTTCAATCCTTGAAACCTGTATCAACATCTTCTTCATATAAATACCTTTCCAATGGTATAAAAGTTTCACGATTTTGTCGCCCTTAGCTCAATTTATGACCTTTGCAAGATCATGGCTCAACCATCGTCGATCAAGTTCATGGGAAATTATGGGCCCTTGATCTCAAATTCATTTGTTGTCCTTTGTAAATTCGACTTTTTGATCATAAACGCTATTCCACATGCCTGGGATGATTTTATTTTTAATCAAATATAATACTAAATGGGTATACACATAGTAATAAATATGAAAAGGGAAGAAGACTATGGAGCTTAAGAGGGTTCAAATTCCCCTTAGAAAATGGATTAAATAATAATAATTTGACAAAATTTATACTCCACCCATGCCCAGTCAACCATTTGAACGTTGACATGTTTCATTATGTGTATGGTCAATTATCTACCAATAATAATCTTCCATGTGTCACAAGTTGTATGCTGCCATGCATCTCTTGGATATAAGTCATGAGAATATGAATGTAAATAAATATGGAAAATGAAAATAAAACAAAATGAGATTATAAATGTGAACATGGAAATGGTAAAGTATGTAATATGTGGTATAGAGAGTAGATTGTAAGAAAGCAAAATGGTTAAGTATGGAGAGGAGAGTAAGGAAGAGAGAAAAGAGAAAAATGGTTAAGTATGAGAAGATAAGTGAAAGGAATATGATACTAAGTATGAGAGAAATGAATAAGGGAACATGAGAGTAATGAGAAAAATGGTTAAGTATAGAGAGTAGAGTAAGAAGAGTAGTGAGGAAGGAGAGAAGAGTGGAAAAGGGAAAAATGACTAAGTATGGAATGAGTGGAAGAGAGTGAAAATGGTTAAGTATGGAAATGAAAGTAAGAGAGAGGAGAGTAAGGAATGGATTGTAGAAAAATGGCTAAGTATGAGAAGTGAGGGGGATATGAGAGTAATGAAAAAATGGAAAAATGACTAAGTGTGGGATGAGAGTATGAAGAGAGGTGAAGGGATAAGAGAGGAAAATGGTTAATTGTGAATATGGATGGAGATGGAAGGTGAGAGAAATGACTATGTGATGAGAGTAGTTAATAAAAAATTCAAAAATGAAGAGGAAAGGTGCACCATACTTAGAAAAATTCTTCTTGCCACTTTTCAAATTTCTTTTTGTAATCTCTCTGTTGGAATTATGAAAACAATTCTGAATATATTAGGCATACAAAGTCATATTCTGATTCTAAAAAATGCATGACGAAACTGAGACTAAAGGATACGTAATGAACTCATAATTGTTAAAAAATATTCTTCTTATAATGTCAATTTTTTTAATTATACCAAGAGAGGTAAAATATAGATGACCAATTTTGGTCAACAGGTCACAAACAAATGTGTTAGAGTGAGGCCCCATGGGATTGGATGATTTTAATCCTTCTTGTTTGGATGGATGGTCCTAGATATGATAAGCCTTGGATTGATTTTACATCACCATGAGTTGGCATAGATGGTCTGGGACTAAATCTAGTTTGGTGAGATTTTCATTGTTGGAATCAAATTTTTGCTCGACAGAGAAGTGGTTGCAGTTTATTTTGTGTTGCGACTCATCACACTGAGTTTCCAAGTAGGATAATTTTGTGGATAACTTATTGTCTATAGTATCCATAGAGATGGGGATCCAAAAGATTTTTTTTGTTGGAGAGTGGTACCAAGGTAATCAACAATATGTTCTGGGTCTGTTGAGATAGTTACCTAGCAGTGGGGCAAGCAAGTCAACCAAAATGGATTGTTGGAGATTGGTACCATGATGATAGTATTGACACAAGGATTATGTTGAGATAATCCAAAATAAGGGTGTAGTTAGGACCCAAACTCTCTTTTTTTTTTGTTGTTTACTCCTACGAAGTTATACTCTTGTTTGAATAATACTACACTAATAGAATGATTAAATTCTCAATACTATAGTTTATATAGGAATTTTGTGGACATCTAGAATGAAGCAAGTTTTCCACTGATAGAATGCACAAATTCTTAATACATCCTTTTATGTAGGAATTGTGTGGACTAGTATCAAGGAGTATGGTTTTTAGGGTCTTGAGGGAAAGATGCTTCCAAGTGTTATAACTCTTTGATATACATGTGGGGTCCAAAAATGGTACTTAGTCCAATTTCTTAGGGTACTAACTAAGGAGGCTCAACCATACCCTTAGCCATACTACCCAATTACCTAAGTACTAGAGAGTAATCTTCTGAAATGTTGTTTAGTGCCACTATATCAACAAGACGATTGATCAACTTATCTAAATCTAGTTTCAGGTAACCTAGGGGTCTTCAAATATACCATAAGGTACATGGAAGTGAAAATTTGTATACATGTGTTGTTTGATGTGGTACTACTCGAAGGGGTGTCAATAGGGGATACAAGGGTGTCCAACCAGGTGAAACCTCTTGTATTTACTATGTGTATGATCCCCTACTATAGATTTACCTTCTAAACAACAAATCATTGTGTTATTTATAAATGTTATAACATGTCTCTATCCTAGAGAAAATTCTTTAAAATATTGGCTCAAGAAAGTGCTATGATAACACTGGTGGTGTTCTTTATTAGTAAATTGAAAGATGTAAAGAAAAATAATAGATTTTACCCATATTTACTGCAAAAATGACAGATTGCAACCACAATAGCCAAATAAATATCCAGAATACCACAAAATGTTATACCTTTATTAATGAAATCAATTTTCACTTTCCTCCTTGAGGAGGAAACCTCCAATTGAAAAGACCTCCAATTACAATAAACTTCAAAAGACATTTCATCACATTGCTTCTACTTATTTATATAGTTATATATACCTCCCAGGAACATTCTAGAGAATGAACTTTCTAGTAGGTTGAACCTTCTAGGAAGCTTTCTTACAATTATTGCTTTCACACTATTACATAGACCTTATTTACTAGAGATGGACATCCATACATAGAAACCTATCTAACAACTTATGGGTTAGAGTTGGACCCTAACATACATATACATATACATACATATTTATGTGTGTGTGTGTGTGTGTGTGTGTGTGTGTGTGTGTGTGTGTAGATATGTACATACATGTCTGTGTATGTGTACACACACACACACACATTACAACTCTATTTTGAGAAAAAACAAAGAAGGGGTATTCTCAAAAGAACAAAAGTATAAGCTATAAATTCTATGAGTAAAAAGGAAATTATTGGAGAAGGAAGAAGATGAATGGACTGTAACATACCACTCTTGCATGCACATAATTTGAATTATTCTTTGAGGACACTTGCGTGCAAGTGATCCGGTTCATTATATGATTGTCTACTTGTCTTATGGATTCTGATGATGATGCTTATAGATTATGATGTTATGTTATTTGATTGTCTATGTATAGACAAGTGCTATTGACGAGTTTATCCTGAGTGTGTAAGACACTTGATAGAGTGGGGATGTCGATGGCATCGATGGACCTCCTTGGACTCTGGATCGAGTCAGCGAGTGGACTGTATATGGTTTGGGTATTTTTTTATTCCATATGTGACATATGAGTAGGTATATTATGATGTTATTCTGGATCGTTGACATGTTTCATTGATGGATGCAGGATGAAGATTGCTTGTTAATCAGACTCACATTAGGAGTAAAGGGGCCATGCACAAAAACTAGATATATTGAGGGAGAGGTGTGGCAACAACCCTGCCACAGTGTTACGAGGAAAATATCTCTATGGATAGGGGTAAACCACAACAGACAGAAATGACTGCAGAAATCAACTCTAATATCAGGTATGCTATATAAACAAATATGCTAGCAAGGCAAGATAAAAGGCCTACCTCATCCAGACGTTCGATGAAGTCCACCATTGAGCACTTGACTCAAAGAAATACACTTGAAACTTGTCTTGAACAACCAATAAACACAAGTATATGGTGATAATATATAATGTTAGCACACTCAATAACATAATCCATCAACATTCATAACAAATATGCCCATGGAATAATAATTCAAATATTTGCAAGATATTAATTGGATGAGAAAAGAGTATTTCTATTAAAATGTAATGAACAAAAGTGAATGAATTACAAACTTTTGTGTCGACACGGTTCGAAACTGAGAAACCAATTCCCTTCCAGCTAGGCCTCCACCACTTCAATGCTCCATTAAAGGAAATCTCATATAAGAGAGACAATGAGGTTCTCAATCAAGTAGGGAAGAGCTTGGGGGTTGAACAATGTGTTCAGACTTAAAAGGACAAAGGAATGCAGATTCAATATGAAGTGAATAATTTCTCCAAAGTAATTTTGCTATCAAAGTTGAATTCTTTTCCTCTTTTCCATAGCTCAGATTTGGCCCATTTATAGCCTTCAAGTGGAACTGAAGGTCCGAGTCAGAACGTTTCCAGTATATGGAAGGTCAAGGATCATGGATATCATGACGCGACATGGAAACCCGACACCATTTTTTAATTTTGGGCACAAAACCTAATGTACGTGGGATGTAGTGGTGCAACCTATGTATACACATGTTTTATAATAGATAGGGCATGTATATGTGGAAAAATAATTTTCTTAGCTCTGGGATTTGCAAAAAAGGGACTTCAAGTTTGCATAGGGAAATGGGAAAAGGTCTTATGTGCAAGTTTTCATAGTGCAAGGAAAATCTTGCTATAACAAATGCCCCCTAAAGTGTGATGTCAGAGGAGTATATGCGATGGCTGAAATACATTATAATACCCAGAACTGGAGTAATGGGGACCCATATTAAAGAAATAGCTACTCATTATGATCTACATTGACTTTGCGCACATGGCTGCCAATTTGAATTACACTACAGATCCATGTGAAAATATACCAAACAATTGTTCATGGACATGAGTAGGCAATACAAAGGTGGATATATGCCAAAGGATGTCATAGTCACGAACAAGGCCCAGTAAAACTAGTCTCAAAATCAATCTTAAGATTTCTATATACGATGAAGTATAATCTGATCTCCCATGATCACTGAAGTCACATAGGTAGCAACAACTCAGGAAAACTGCGACTATAAACTGATGTCTTCAAGTATTCTACACAATCTACCAAAGGTGCAAGTCTACATTGTGTGAATAAAGGAGTTGAGGTCGAACACAATGAGACTTTGTTTGATTACCGATCATTAAGGTATACCGTTAATAAACGTGAGACAACCTACTGATAATGAAAGTAGGTATCAAGGCACTGA
>JASDQU010374049.1:61120-84971 GCA_032191745.1 Picea mariana | reverse complement strand
GATGTTAAGTACTAATTAAACATGTATGTGATGCAAGCATAGGTCCACAATGGCCAGATGGACTTCCACAACTTTGTCGAAGGCACTAGGGAGATGAGGCAGTGGGAGGGGACACAGAAAGAGTGCTTCAAAACGTGCATGGAAACCTGTATCATTTGACGTAAAGGATTCCTATGGTTCAGGTGGAGGATCTGTCGAAGGCTATGCAGTGGCAGGTGGTAGGTGTGCCCCGTGCTTGGGTACGAATCTTTCAGCATCTCATAAATGACATATTCTTCTATCATGACACTCATCTGACACCATAGGAATATATGTTATGACTATTGTATGATCAGTTGTATATGTATATTGAGGGTGTCGGCCCCAATTTTGTACTATAAACATCATATTTTTTGAAATATATATAAAAACATGGATCTTCATCTTAACTTATGTTACAATGTGTACATTGATGAAAATATTTTCTTTTCTTTAGTTATGTCACGAATTCCAATCTAAAACAAAATTAGCATATGCACCAGATACATAATTAGAACTTCTAGGTATGTGATGATAAGTAATAAAATCAAACTGTTGTTCTAAAATTCGTACCTATAGGAATCATCAGAGTAGAGTAGGGTCATGCACACGGTAAATACCATTCAAATGACATACTACTAACTAGGATTCTAGGAGAACTTCTAACGAGTGAATACCATGTGAAATGGCATCGCGCAAAATATCTATAACAACACTATATTTGGCCACATTATTCATGGATGGCCCTAGGAAAACACCACCCGAAGATGCCAATAGACCTGTGGGTCAGTAAACAACCCAAGCAGTGGAAGCCAAGTTTCGTGTATGACATTTGGCCCCATTTGCAAATCCTATGTAGACTGAAGACTCCGTTGACATATTCCAACCAAGGGAAAACTCAATAAGCAAGTTGAAGATAAAAACGAAGGGAAAATATATATACACTAAAATACATTAGTATACAAAACGTTATGCCCAAGTTTGGGGATTAAGTGTAATATCTTTTCAAATAGAGCCCATTCATGGTCTCAACCAACATGTTCCCTTCATAATCTTCTAATTCATAGGTTCCATTTTCTAAGAAACATTGCACAATATAGAGACCGTGCCACATGGGTTTGAACTTGTTTTCCCCCAGTGGTTCTTTGGCTTGATCATATATAAGGACCAATTCACCCTTAGTGTATTGCCAAGAACAGAAAAACTTATCGTATTGGACCTTGACATGTCTTTTATTCTCTTTGATATCCGTAGATGCATCTCGACGCTACTCATGTAGACTCTCTAGGTGTACGAGGCGTTGTTCGAGATCAGAAGTGTCAGGTAAGAAAATAACTGCCAATATAAGAGAAGTGATTTCAAATTCAATAGGTAAGATCAAATACACACCGTGTACTAACTAGAAAGGAGAAAAACTGGTTGAAGTCTTGATCGAGGTTCAATATGCCCAAAGTGTTGGATAAAGAATGATATGCCAATCAAATTTCCTATGGCTGATAGTTTTCTGAGAAATGGTCTTGAGAGACTTGTTCATGGCCTCTACTTGTCCATTTGACTGGGGATAGTAAGGGGAAGAATGACCATGCTTAAACCCTAGTTTAGATGTTATTTCTTCCATCATTTCATTCTGAAAGTGACTTCCATGATCAGTGACAATCTCACTCAGGATTCTGAACTTGGCTATAATTTGATTGAATACAAAGAAGGATGCAGTATTCCCATCATATTTAACTATAGGCATGGCCTCGACCCACTTAGTAAAGTAGTCTATGGCCACGATAATGTGTTGATGCCCCCCAACCGAAGTTGGGTTGAAATCCACAAAGTTCACCCCCCACTTGGTGAAGGGACTGACAATAATGACTGGATAGAGAGGGGTTGGATGCGAGCACATTTTTCAAGTGAACACCTGGGAAGGGTGACACTTATTAACCACTTTGACATAATCTTTAAATATATATGGACAAAAATAACCGGATCACAAATTGTTTTGGGTTGTCGCAAGCCCGGATAGATGACCACCACAAGCCCCATTGTGGTAGTCGTTTAGGATAAACTCAGCTTCTTCGTGAGTTAAAAATGACACAGGATATTGTCTACTCCTCGATGATACAGAGTTTCACTGACGATAAGATAGTTCTTAGCTTTGTATCGCATATTCCGTTGATCATCTCGCGAGAGATGCTGAGGAACTTCAAAGTTTGAAGATAGAGAACAATATATCCATACCAGGGGTCTGACGATGAGACAAGGAAAATGTGTTCATCCACAAATGAATCAAAATTAATAACATCCTCATCTAACCAAGGGAAGTCAGATATTAACTCTGCAAAAACTAGTGATTTTTTGGATTTCGCAGAAGCGAAATCGAGATCAAATTCCTGTAGAATGGAAATCCATGTATTGTACTTTCCCCCTATGATACGCCTAGTAAGGACATATTGAAATGGATTGACATCAGAAACCACAATATTTTTTCAAAACAATATATAATGTCATAATCATTGGACTGTGTGAACAAAAACCAAAGCTAGCTTTTCAACATGAGAATATTTGAGTTCAGGGCCGACTAAGTTTCAACTAAGATAGTAAATGACATTCTCATGGAGCTCATCATCCTCCTGAACCAACACCATACCAACCGTCTCTTCATACGTAGTGACATAAAGTAAGTAATCTCTATCGTAGTCTGGAGACTTTAGCAGAGGCGTCGATACCGAGGATTTCTTCAAAGCATCGAAGGATTCCCGGGCTCGCTCATCCTAAATAAAAGGAGTGTCCTTCTTCAAGAGACACATGAAACCCTTAGTAGTATTGGCATAGTTCACTATAAACCGTCGTAAAAAGTTAGATTTCCTCTATAAACCTCGAAGTTGGCAAACAGTGCGGGGGGGAGGCAATCAAAGTATTGCCTCAACCTTTAACGGATCTACCATAATCTCAGTCTCAAAGAATAAATATCCTAGAAGTCAACCTGACCTAACGCAAAAGATGCATTTATGAGGGTTCAACCGGATGCGATAATGGAAATATATTTCAAATACTATCTGAAGGTGCTTAGGGTGATCCACTCTCTTATACGAGTGAGTAGCAAGATCACTAAGATAAGATTCAACTATATGCTTAAGATCGTGAAATGCGAAGGTCATAGCTCGTTGGAAGGTTGCTCTGACATTTTTAAGGCCAAAAGGAATCTTCTGGTATGAAAAATTACCCCAAGGAAAAATAAATGTTGTCTTATGTTGGTCCTCAGGTTTAATCTGAATTTGGTTAAACCTAAAAATCTATCCATGAAAGAAAAAACTTCGCTTCCCGCACACTCATCGAGAATCTGATCGATGAAGGGTGTCGAGAAGTTGTCTTTAGGACAAGATTTATTCAGGTCACAAAAATCCATGCATACGTGGATGGTTCCTTGCTTTTTATTCACGGGAAAGGGATTGGATACCCAATGAGTCAAGGAAACTGGGTAGATAAAGCCAACATTAAGCAATTTTCCTACCTCTGCCTTAATAGCAGGGGCTTTCCTGGGATTGACAACTCTAAGACATTTTCGAACATGCTTAACATCCAGGTAAGTTTTAATCTCATGTTCGCCAATTTGAAAGTCGATTCCTGGAATCTCTTCATATGACCAAGCGAATACATCTCAGAATTCCTTGAAGATTTCAGTGTAGATCAAAGTTTCTTCTAGAAAACAATCTGCACTGATGTATACATTTTCAACCTTTCCAGGATTACAAGAGATATCAATCGTGACAGTAGGAGTGATACTCGCCATGTTTCCTTTGGCATAAATTTCATGCATATTAAGTGAAACTATGGCGTGACCGAATATCTTGCTCAAAGTATATCTAAAATCATCTTGCTCGATTCTGGAAAGCTCTGGGAGGAAATAAGAGTGATGATGCATATCATCTCAAGATCTTTCGGAACCATTCATGGCCTCAATGATAGCTTCATCCGAAGGAATAGTCTCACCAAGGAAATCATGTGAACAAGATAATGAAATGGCCCATGCATGCTCGAGGAAAGGATCCTCCTTGTTCGTCTGCAAGGTGACAGGATCCAGATCAGGAGAAGAGTCAAGGACAACTTGATACACGATATCTGCTACCGATAGTGGCATGGACATTCCAGAATGTAACTGAACTTCACAAGATGTCGTCGAGGAAGGCTGGGTCCAAGGATCATTAAAATAGGAAGTGCAGAAATGAATGGACCTCTCTGACGAAACAAGCCTGCTAGACATGGTGTATATATGGTGAATTGATGCCATGAATTCAAAGGTACCCATAAGGGATGAATACAATATGACACCGATATTCTCAGTTGTCGGTTGAGAATTATCGATCATGGGGATCGATGGTCCAAAATATGCATTGGGGATAGCGTATGCAAAGGACATCTAGTTGATCATTACAATATTCCCATCATGGGGAAAACAAAGAGTACGGAAGACGAACAACATGATTTCAGTCATAGCATAATTCCAATTGCGTCCTAGTAACAAGTTATGTTCGAGGGGTGCATCAACCACCTCGACATACACCTCTACCTTCTTCCCACCTAACTGGACCAGAAAGGCACGAAGAATACTGTGAGGGAGGGAGGAACGACTGTCAAAAGAAGTCAACATGGTCAGAGACTGAGAAAGGGTCAGAGAGATGAGGGATTTCCAACATACCAGGGACATCACACATGTTGCAGTGCCTTCATCAACAACAACACACTTGATGGTATACTTCAAGTAACTCACATGGATTTGGAATGCCACATGGTAAGGCAAGCAAGTGTTCACATATGTGATGTCAAACTATATCAATTTTGAGCGACAAGGATCTAGGTCTCCTAACAAATATAACAAGGAATTCCTCTTTGAAGGACACATCTGGAGTACCTCCAAAGCCGACATCGCACAAGGGGTTTGACCCAGGTCCTTAATAATAGATTAATTCTAGGTGGCTCTAGCATTAGGATTGCAGGTAGAGCGCTTCAGTACTCCTTTTGGAATATGAGGTGGGGGCTTTGGTTTTTCTATCTGTAAGAGCATCTTCGGAGGAGGGGGAGACTCTAGACCAGGTACAGTCCGTTGAGAACTATAATCGCAAGACCGAGTGGCTACATTAACCTCATATTTAACCATATTGATGCATAAACGGTCATTATCCTGCATCGGTGGGTTTTGACTCCCACTCGCAAAATTTCTGGCATTAGAGGAGCTCGAGGCCATGTGTTAGTTATGTGGAAAAGGATTAGTCATCATGGTGGGTGGTAGAGATAAAGGCCTTGCAACTTCCAAAAGTTTGGGGCATAAATGGGTAAGGTGATCGTCTGTACAAATCTTACAGGGAAATTTTACCTTCCTCATTTCTTTCTTTCCCTCACCAACATTATTATCTGACTTATCATTATTACCATTTTCCTTGGGTTTATTATTATTCTTCCCACCCTTATGATTTTTATTACATACTTTCTTTTTATTCCCTCCTGGTTGTTGGTTACCATTCAGGTTGGTCAACGATTACACAGAATGTACATTTGCCGATTGAGTGGGATTGGAGGACACATACGATGTTGGCCCTACTACAGACTGGTTTAGAGACAACTCTTTCAAATGGCTTGTCACTGAGTCTGAGGATTTGACATTGGTGGAGCCTACAATTCCATCATCATGAGCCCTGGGCTTTTGTCTAGGGTCATATTTTGACCTCAGTGCATCTAGAATAATATTTTATAGCATCGTAGACTGAACATATATAATATCTAATTGACTGGCTTTAAAAATAACTTCTTCCTCAGATGTAACCCCGAATGTAGAATTTTTTTTCGAAATATAAGGCAGGAGAGACTTAAGGAATCACTCTAGCAAGAATTATGAGGGTATGTATGCCTTGATCAACCTATTTTGTATATGCCACTCCTGTATGTGATCTGAGATATGAGTGGCCTTGTCTTGACGAAAGGTTGAAAATATTTCTATGCCAGCAACGTAACAAACCGACGATTGGAAGTGGTTGAGGAAGACTAAAACCATCTGATTAAAAGTTTTGTATGTCCCCCTAGGTAGCTCTATATACCATGTTGCAGAAACCCCTGTGAGGGTGTGTTGAAACAATATTAACCGAATGGAATCGTCATTAATGGAATTCGAAGAGCACCAAAGATGAAAAGTGGTAATGTGATCACCAAGATCCTCACCAGTTTTACCCTTGAATTTTGGAATATCCAAAGGGAGCTTAATGGGGACAAGGGGGCCATGTTGGATCATGATGCATAGGGTCATTCATTAACTTAGAAAATTATAGAATATTGAGCGTGGCCAGAAAAGGGAGACAAGGTTGCAACATCTTATCCCAAGCTCCTTGGAAATATTGTTGTTGGGGAATCACAACCCATCCAGGGTTCTTGTAAGCACCATGGCCCTGTATGGGACTATAAGACCCTCCTCCAGACCGATTCATGTAGGGTTGGTTTGGCACTATTCCAGTAGGATTGTTTTGATGAGGTTTGTTAAAAATGGCCCCAGCCGGAGTGGCTCCAGGTTAGGGGTTTCCCAAGAAATGAAACTGACCTCCACTAGGTGCGAATCTGGAGGATATAGGTGGACTTTTCATGCCAAACGTGTTGGTTAGAATCAATATAGAGGAGGTGGGTGTAAAGGATGTACCATAATCTATAGCTTGTCCGCCCAGTTGGTTACTCCATCCAGAAGAATTAGGAACGTGATTAGACCTGGGGTTAAAAGAAGGAAAACCTATAACTATAGAAGTCAATTGCAGGACATGGGTACCACCAAACAAGAAAGGAGTATGTGGAGGAGATGTTCCCCCGAGTCCAATACTAGTATTCGGACCAACCGCTGAGATGGAGGTTGCAAATTGCGATGTGAAATTTGGCATACCATAAGAAAAAGGACTAGAGGCCATAGGGATGGACTAAACATTATATCTTGGTGAGTGACAAAGATACCCAAAAGGGTTCGTGGCTATAGGTTGAGTATTCACTATAGAACGAGCAGAGGTGATGATAGGCACCTCCGACACTACAACCATTGGGGTTGAAGGTGTCAAATGGGTACTGTTAACTATAGTAGGTATGGGAATCAAAGGACTCCTAGTATATTTCTGACTCGATTCAATACTCATCCTTGTATGATCACAAGTCTGATAAGTGGAGGTGTGTGTACCATGTCTGATAACTTTATGTTTTTTAGAAGGAAAAGACCCAAAATGCAGGGGTAACTGTAAAAAGCAACAAGACCTACGGGAAGTTGGTCTGGCTCCACAATGACTCAAGACTCGAGATATAAAAAAAATCCTAAGGCCAACTAGTAATCAAAGAGCACACCAAAATAAAATAAAAAAGGCCAATATGCACACAAACAGGATAAAGTGGCTGAAAGGGGCCTCCCTCCATAAAGTAGGTATGCCTCACCCAAGAGGGGCCTAAGACTCCTTGCTAAATATCGGAGGTATCTGAATTAGTTATAAGGGCCCTCGTGGGCTTAATAACCAATCGGTCAAATCCCCCCAGAGAGGTAATCCTCCATAAAGATTGTGTGTTGTCTGACCCTTATCTGACCCATGGTACCTGCAGAATAACCCATGCAAGTAACCTATGTAGTACCTATGTCAAGCAACTAAGAAAACACGATATAACTGATGCACAGGCGAACAATCATAATTCAGTTTCACCATATGGGCAGGGTAACAAAGCTCGAAACCTTGAAAGCACCGCCTCTCACAGAGGTAAAGGTACTATCAAGATCCTCATATACGAATAGATCCCCAGAAATATATCTGAAGCTAAGAAGGTATCAGGGGGATATCCCTTCAACCAACCTCACGTGACCTCATGTTTAACTCCAGTGTAAGCAGAGCCTCCTGACGTCACCAATTATACAATGTATTTCTCCACTCCCTCAGTGAGACACATATGTTGATTTAATAGCCTTGGAGAAGTTTACTCACAAAATCCTATTCCAAGGCTCTAAATCCTAAGCTAGTTTGTGCACCCTAGAAAATAAAAAACGTTACTAATCAATTTAAATTATCAACGTTACTTTTAGTGGCCTTGCTTACAAAAAAAGGTGCGGTCGCGAAACTAATGATGTTATGACTCAGCAAGTAAAATAAATAAATATGAATACAATGCAAAGTCCTAACTTCAATTCCCAATAAATGATATGCTTTGCAAAATGAAATTTTCAATTTAATTCTGCAATTCAAAATAAGATGCAGTCTTTCTTTACATGTACTAAGATCAACAATAAGGACCCAAAAGATCAAATGACATCCATGCGAAATGCCTAATGTTTTTTTTATTTTCAATATAAAGCAGTGAAAATGTAAGGACTGAACAACAACTTGATATAAAAAATCTATTGTATGTAAGCAAAGACAAACCAGGTAGGATATCAAGAAACAAACACCCAGCCTAAGATGCAAGGACAATCAAACAAAAAGGATGATGAGAAAGGCATCACCCAAAAATTCAACCAAATAAAAGTTTCCTATCATTCCACAGACACTTAGCAGTCATAACAGAGACCTAAGAAGAATCAACAATCATCAAAACCTACCCATCAACCATCAAACCCAACAACCAAGAAACAAAAGGTGATGTACACGATTGTTTAGGGGAAAAACGCATATATATTCCTCTTGCAGAAGGACAACATGCACATGTACATGACTGTCCATTAAAAACCCATGTATATGTGTTAAAACACAACCAGGCTAAGGAGAAGGCTAAGAAACTCGGACTTGGAATCAACAGAGGCTGTCAAGCAGTCAAACGACAAGAAACTCAATATACATGAGAGAAATCCAAGGAGAAAAACACTTCAAACCCCTAAAAAGAAGATTATATCCCCAGTATGGTCGCCAATTCTGTTACGAGGAAAATATCTCTATGGCAAGGGGTAAACCACAACAGATGGAAATGACTACAAAAATCAACTCTAATCTCAGGTATGCTATATAAACAAATATTCTAGCAAGACAAGATAAAAGGCCTACCTCATCTAGACATTCGATGAAGTCCACCATTGAGCACTTGACTCAAAGAAATACACCTGCAACTTGTCCTCAAAAACCAAGAAATGCAATGATATGGTGATAATATATAATGTTATCACATTCAATAGCATAATCCATCAACATTCATAACAAATATTCCCATGGAATAGTAATTCAAATCTTTGCAAGATATTAATTGGACAAGAAAAGAGTATTTCTATTAAAATGTAATCAAAGGAATTGAATGAATTACAAACTTTTGTTTCGGCACGGTTCAGAATCGAGAAACTAAGTCCCTTCCAATTGAGCCTCCACCACTTCAATCATCCATCAAAGGCAAAATCATATAAGAGAGACAATGAGGTTTTCAATCAAGTAGGGAAGAGCTTGGGGATTGAACAATGTGTTTAGACTTAAAAGGACAAAGGGATGCATACTCAATATGAAGTGAATAATTTCTCCATAGTAACTTTTCTCTCAAAGTTGAATTCTTCTCTTATTTTCCATAGCTCGGATTTGGCCCATTTATAGCCTTCAAGTGGAATTGAAGGGATGAGTTGGTACGTTTCCAGTATATGGAAGGTCAAGGATCATGGATCTCGTGACGTGACATGGAAACTCGACACCATTTTTTAATTTTGGGAACAAAACCTGATGTACACAGTTTGTAGTGGTGAAACCTGTGTATACGCATGTTGTATAATAGATAGGGAACATATATGTGGAAAAATAATGTTTTTAGCTCCAGGATTTGCAAAAAAGGGACTTCAAGTCTGCATAGGGAAATGGAAAAAGGCCCTATGTGCAAGTTTGCATAGGGTGAGGCAAATCTTTCTATAACACACAACTTACTAGCGCTCTCATCGTGGCTCGAATTGTAGGTTAACAATTGCCTAGTTCAAGAGATCCACGATGTCGTGAGGGCATACTGAGATAGTTTTTCATGAAAATTCTAAGGGGCACGAAATAAGGTGGGGTCGTTATTCCTTAGAGGACCTTAGTCTCTCACAAGGTCTCCTGATGGGGTATTGACTCTAAGGTTTGGACAACTACCAAAATTAGTCAAAGGCGAGTGGCACCCTTGGAGCACATAGTGTGTCTTGAAGGGAACATCACGATTTTTAATAAAGGTGAGTCAATGAACCTAGGTACTTAGAAAATGATATTTTGTTTTGATATGGTTAGCCTTAAAATAAATGTTAAATGGGTAAATTTTTAGTAATTATAAAATTCCCTTAAAAAGAAATAAAATAATTTCTAAGCCTAGTTGAAAATTAAGCCTAGGTCTAAATACGGTAAGAAGACTAAAAAAACAGCTAAATGATCAATTAATAAAAGGGGGATGAAGAAAAATCAAGTTAAGAAAAAAAAGAGAAATATTTATCTAAATATTTAATTACTGATTATGTGCTAGACATGCTAAATTGGAACTTAGACAAAAAGGGGAAATGAATGTAAAAAGGAATGTGGAAACATAGAAAGGAATCTAGTCTAGTCTAACTAAAGAACTTTCCTAAATAATACACAACTAAGTTTTAGAAAGGAGTCGGTCATTAAAAGGATATAGAGGGAATAAAGGGACAACAAGGAGCGCTTTTAGGATGGGTGAGGGAAATTGACATTTAATTAAATTAAATAAATGAATTTTTGGTGCAACTAAGGGATCGAGTGACAAGTGTATGGGGGAGAGTATTTTCTATTTAAATTGAATAAGATGAATTAAATGTGCAAATGGAAAGTGGTCATTGAAAAGAACTCTATAAAAGTAATGACCAAGAAGAGGAATGGATCACGACTGGTATGCGTAAAGTTATGTTGTCGAAATTTCTTGACTGATTTTTCTTCTAGGAGTTGGGATACCGAGTTTGAAAATAGAGTGGTAGCTCGACCTTGTGAGGCAAGTTGGGAGCTAGAGTTTCTAGTTGTGTTGTGCATGGTCCTTTACGGCTCGGGGGGCTAAGGGGGAAGAAGAGTACCCCTAGCGTTGGCTGGGAGGTACCAACCAGGTCTCGACGATTAGAAAGTGGGATCAAGGAGGATCTCCAATAGCTGAAGAACATCAATAAGTCCATCAACCGATTACGGTACACATGTTTACAATTTTTAGTTGTAAATTAGTTAATTTTTTTTGTATATGGATTTATATGTTGATGGAATTTGTGATGGATTTATGATATTAGTTGGGCAAGTTTGCTTGATGTGTTTAGCTTGGAATAAATTTAGATGGTTTTCCATCCTTGATTATTAGAATTTTCAATCGTTGTCTCCCTTCCCCAACCCCTACTCTAAGAGTAAAGATTGTAATCCTTGTTTAAATTTTTGTTCTCTCCCCGACAAACCCCTGCTCTTAATTTAAAGGATTAGTTCTCTTAATTTAAAGGATTAGTTCTCTAACCCTTTTATTTTCAAATTCTTTGTGTTGATGAAAGGGGCATGGATCTATGCCCTCTTTCTTGCTCCACTTTTAAATCTCGTTTTTATCTCTTCTCCTTGGTGTTTTTACACAATAAATTTTGTGCTTCCATCCAACAATTTTGGGGTTTCACTACCAGTTTTCTAAAACGTTTTATTTTACCCAGCAAAATTGGTTTTTGTGTTGCTCGGCGAATTACTTCTTTCCCAACAAACAACCATCTTTATATGCAAATTCATGAGGTCTCACAACTAATTTCTCTCAGCAAAATCGCAGTACATCTCTACGTTGCTCAGCAAATTACTTCTTTCCCAGTAAACAACCATCTTTCTTTGCAAATTCGTGAGAGCTTGCAACTAATTTTGCTCAGCAAAATCGTAGTAGATCTATGTGTTGCTTAGCGAATTAATTCTTTCCCAGCAAACAACCATCTTTCTCTACAAATTCGTGAGAGCTCACAACTATTTTCGCCTAGAAAAATCGTAGTACATCTCTACGTTTCTCAACGAATATTTCTTTCCCAGTGAACAACCCTTCCTCTGCAAATTTGAGGAGCTCATAACTATTTTTCTTCTACCAAATCGAAGTTATATCTCTGTGTTTTGCATTAATTCTTAGCAAATATTTATTTCCAACGAACAAGCCTTCCTCTACAAATTCATGGAGCTCCCAACTATTTTCCCTCTGCAAATTTGAATTTATATCTCTATGTTTTACATTAATTCTCAGCAAATTATTCTTTCCCAATGAACAACAAACCTTCCGCTGCAAATTCATGGAGCTCACTACTATTTTTTCCCCTCTGCAAAATCGCAGTTATTTCTCTATGTTTTTCATTAATTCTCGGTGAATTATTGCTTCCCAGTGAACCCCTTTTCTTCTCAGCGTTGGTGNGAGGGAACAAAGGGACAACAAGGAGCGCTTTTAGGATGGGTGAGGGAAATTGACATTTAATTAAATTAAATAAATGAATCTTTGGTGCAACTAAGGGATCGAGTGACGAGTGTATGTGGGAGAGTATTTTCTAATTAAATTGAATAAGATGAATTAAATGTGCAAATGGAAAGTGGTCACTGAAAAGAACTCTATAAAAGTAATGACTGAGAAGAGGAATGGATCACGATTGGTATGCATAAAGTTATGCTGTTGAAATTTCCTGATTGATTTTTCTTGTGGGAGTTGGGATACTGAGTTTGAAAATAGAGTGGTAGCTCGACCTTGTGAGGCAAGTTGGGAGCTAGATTTCTGTTTGTGTTGTGCGTGGTCCTTTATGGCTCGGGGGCCTAAGGGGGAAGAAGAGTACCCCTAGTGTTGGTTGGGAGGTACCAACCAGATCTCGATGATTAGCAAGTGGGATCAAGGAGGATCTCCAATAGCTGAAGAACATCAATAAGTCCATTAACTGATTACGGTACACATGTTTAAAATTTTTAGTTGTAAATTAGTTAATTTTTTTTTGTATATGGATTTATATGTTGATGGAATTTGTGATGGATTTATGATATTAGTTGGGCAAGTTTGCTTGATGTGTTTAGCTTGGAATAAATTTAGATGGTTTTTCGTCCTTGATTATTATAATTTTCAATCATTGTCTCCCTTCCCCAACCCCTACTCTGAGAGTAAAGACTATAATCCTTGTTTAAATTTTTGTTCTCTCCCCGACGAACCCCTGCTCTTAATTTAAAGGATTGGTTCTCTGACCCTTTTATTTTCAAATTCTTTGTGTTGATGAAAGGGGCATGGATCTATGCCCTCTTTCTTGCTCCACTTTTAAATCTCGTTTTTATCTTTGCTCCTTGGTGCTTTTACACAACAAATTTTGTGCTTCCATCCAACAATTTTGGGGTTTCACTGCCAGTTTTCTAAAACGTTTTATTTTACCTAGCAAAATTGGTTTTTGTGTTGCTCATCGAATTACTTATTTCCCAACAAACAACCATCTTTCTATGCAAATTCATGAGATCTCAAAACTAATTTCTCTTAGAAAAATTGCAGTACATCTCTACATTGATCAGCAAATTACTTCTTTCCCAGTAAACAACCATCTTTCTCTGCAAATTCATGAGAGCTCGCAACTAATTTTGCTCAGCAAAATCGTAGTAGATCTATGCGTTTCTTAGTGAATTAATTCTTTCCCAGCAAACAACCATATTTCTCTGCAAATTCGTGAGATCTCACAACTATTTTTCACTTAGCAAAATCGTAGTACACCTCTACGTTTCTCAGTGAATATTTCTTTCCCAGTGAACAACCCTTCCTCTGCAAATTCGAGGAGCTCACAACTATTTTTCTTCTACCAAATCACATTTATATCTCTTTGTTTTGCATTAATTCTCATTAGTTCCAACGAACAAGTCTTCCTCTACAAATTCATGGAGCTCCCAACTATTTTCCCTCTGCAAATTCGAAGTTATGTCTCTATGTTTTGCATTAATTCTCAGCAAATTATTCTTTCCCAACGAACAACAAACCTTCCGCTACAAATTCATGGAGCTCACTACTATTTTTTCCCCTCTGCAAAATCACAATTATTTCTCTGTGTTTTTCATTAATTCTCGGTGAATTATTGCTTCCCAGTGAACCCCT
The DNA here is from genome assembly GCA_032191745.1 of Picea mariana. NCBI lineage: Eukaryota > Viridiplantae > Streptophyta > Pinopsida > Pinales > Pinaceae > Picea > Picea mariana. The sequence goes on along the minus strand of JASDQU010374049.1, from coordinate 70,931 downwards.
TTTCTTCTCAGCATTGGTGTCGTCTATTTAATTTGGCTAAGGAGAGTAATTGACATCGTTTTTGTTTTTTTTAATTGTTCAATTTAGATGCCTTTAATTTTTCCATCAGATTCTATTATTACATGTAATTAGCTATGTTGATACATGGTTGATTTTTTTTGGGGTGCTGAGCTTCCAACAATAGATTATATTCATATTTATAAATTTTAAGATTATGGGACTTGTATTTCAAATGATAAAACAATATCCTTATTTATTCAAAATTTGTGCTATTGAACTATGGTCATACACTCTTCAACACCATGGTTCTTGTATTCATTCCTTTTCATTTTCTAATGCTATGTGTCTTGGTCAATCCACCTTTATCACATAATTTAGTTAGTTTTCCACTTTAATAACATATTACATAACAAAATGCGATGATTGGTAACTTATTGGGCCATGTACGATATTGTTTAGCATAATAATTTAAAGTTGGACCATAATGTATGATGTTAATGTATGATATGCGTTGGGAATTCGTTGTGCCATGAATAATGGGTAGCAGCTCTTGCACAACTACCTTTCAGTGTCGATGAATGACTACTTAAATAAATAGAACTGTTGCGCGCACTATTTTTTAAATATAATTTATGTTGTTATTAGACCTCTTGCACACAACAACAATATGATGCATGGAGTGTTTGTTTAGTAATAGGACTATCTGCGTTATGAAAATTTGTCTAAATGTTGATTTAACATCTATTTTCTTGCGCCTTTAAATTGTCAATGTTTGATGGATTAATAACTAGATTACCTTGCACCCTTAAATATCGATGTTGTTGGATTGAATTAAAATTTGGATTACTTGCAAAGTGTAGTTAGAATTTGATGATTACCTTTTCTCCTTGCAGCAAAGTAGATGTTGATCTTGCGCCCCGAATTTAAAATAAAGTTGATTAAATTGCGCATGATTAATGCAATATATGGATGGTTATGTAATTATTTGACCCTTGCGCAATGCTTATTTATTGATTGATGAATGATAAAGTTGTTTATGCTTGCTCTCTTAGAATGATGTCGTCATATTGTTGATTTATTTAATTATATTCTCTTACGCCTTATGAATAAAATCGACCTATCTTGTGTCTTGAATTGTTGATGTGAAAATAATGAATTAATGGAATTGAATCCTTGTGTGCACTGAACTATAATGTATTGTACGATGTTTTGGATTTCTCTCGCGAATGGAAATTAATGTTGTGAATGATGAACTTAGATACTAGTCTTCTTGCGTGGAATGAAATTTTATTATGATGGATGATTGCTTATTGTGATTGGGTTGCGCCTCAAAATTACTGATAAATGCTTTGCGCCTTGGATTTAATATGGTCTATGATGTGTTATGTGAATGATCACTCACTTGTCGTATTTAACTGTGGATCAGGATTGTTTGATTGATGAATTTGATTTTCGTGAATGTTGTCATTTTAGCATAGTTAGTTTGGATTGATTGTGATAAGGGATGTAGACATCTCCTTGTTCCTCAGAATAGTTGCCATCCCTGAGACCTTAAATGGTTGAAATCAATTGGAATCTGGGCTTGAGCATTGCTTATGTGTCCTGGAGGTACTGACCTTGCAGGGTAGGTTGGGAGGGTAGTATATTATGTCATTATTATGGTTATCTTTATGAACCTTAAGTATCGTTATGTTATCTCATGTGTCCTAGTGTTATCTGATGATTATCCTGATGAGATGAGTTGAGCGATTTTTATTTGTACTATTTATGAGTCATTATTAATTGTATAAATGCACTGATTATTGGATGTCATTTATTTGTGTTAATGCGTCGATATGTGTATCGTTATTCATGGTGATGATGTGTCAGCTTTGCATCCTAATTGATTATTAATGTGTTAATGTTGTTTCACTAATGTTTTGGATGATGTATTGATGATGTTAATTTTAATTTTGATATATATTTTCCTAACGCAAAAAAAAAATAAAAAATTGCATGTTGTATGTCACCTTTGTGGTCGTAACGGAGGGGTTGTTACATGGACATTGAAGAGTAAGGTNTTTAAATATAATGTATGTTGTTATTAGACCTCTTGCATGAAATGACAATATGATGCATGGAGTGTTTGTTTAGTAATAGGACTGTCTGCATTATGAAAATTTGTCTAAATGTTGATTTAACATCTATTTTCTTGCGCCTTTAAATTGTCAATGTTTGATGGATTAATAACTAGATTACCTTGCGCCCTTAAATATCGATGTTGCTGGATTGAATTAAAATTTGGATTACTTGCGCCGTGTAGTTAGAATTTGATTATTACCTTTTCTCCTTGCAGTAAAGTAGATGTTGATCTTGCGCCCCGAATTTAAAATAAAGTTGATTAAATTGCGCATGATTAATGCAATATATGGATGGTTATGTAATTATTTGACCCTTGCACAATGATTATTTATTGATTGATGAATGATAAAGTTGTTTATGCTTGCTTCTTAGAATGATGTCGTCATATTATTGATTTATTTAATTATATTCTCTTACGCCTTGTGAATAAAATCGACTTATCTTGTGTCTTGAATTGTTGATGTGAAAATAATGAATTAATGGAATTGAATCCTTGCGTGCACTAAACTATAATGTATTGTACGATGTTTTGGATTTCTCTCGTGAATGGAAATTAATGTTGTGAATGATGAACTTAGATACTAGTCTTCTTGCGTGGAATGAAATTTTATTATGATGGATGATTGCTTATTGTGATTGGGTTGCGCCTCAAAATTATTGATAAATGCTTTGCGCCTTGGATTTAATATGGTCTATGATGTGTTATGTGAATGATCACTCACTTGTCGTGTTTAACTATGGATTAGGATTGTTTGATTGATGAATTTGATTTTCGTGAATGTTGTCGTTTTAGCATAGTTAGTTTGAATTGATTGTGATAAGGGATGTAGACACCTCCTTGTTCCTCAGAATAGTCGCCATCCCTGAGACCTTAAATGGTTGAAATCAATTGGAATCTGGGCTTGAGCATTTCTTATGTGTCCTGGAGGTACTGACCTTGCAGGGTCGGTTGGGAGGGTAGTATATTATGTCATTATTATGGTTATCTTTATGAACCTTAAGTATCGTTATGTTATCTTATGTGTCCTAGTGTTATCTGATGATTATCCTGATGAGATGAGTTGAGCGATTTTTATTCGTACTATTTATGAGTCATTATTAATTGTATAAATGCATTGATTATGGGATGCCATTTATTTTGTTAATGCGTTGATATGTGTATCGTTTTTCATGGTGATGATGTGTCAGCTTTGCTTCCTAATTGATTGTTAATGTGTTAATGTTGTTTCGCTCATATTTGGGATGATGTATTGATGATGTTAATTTTAATTTTGATATATATTTTCCTAACACAAAAATAAAAATAAAAAATTACATGTTGTACGTCGCTTTTGTGGTCGTAACGGAGGCGTCGTTACATGGACATTGAAGAGTACGGTGATTTCGATTGTAAAGAGAGATGAAAATATGAATTTCTTCCAAAACTATCCAAAACATAGGAATAACATCAATACAACATGGGATATTAGAAGTAAGAATGCAATGAAGATTGGAACATTTAAGGAGATAGCAAATGGAGTAAGTCAACTTAGAAGTCTATTTCAAGAACCTCCTATATCCAACGTTGCAAATATCATAAAAATAACTTCTGATATCCTAAGATTGATTGAATATCAACACAATGAGGAGTTAGGGGCAGAATTTACTTCAAAGGATATCAAGGCAGACCTGCAATAATTTAAAAAGGGAAAGATTCCAGGCCTAATGGGTGGATAGTTGAATTTATTTAGGGTTTTATGATTTTGTGGAAGAAGAGTTGGTAAGATTTATACATGAATATAGGAACTCAAGACAAGTCTTATGCTCCCTAAATTTCACATTTTTAGCATTAATACCAATGAAAAATGAAGAAAAATACTCTGAATATTATAGGCCCATATCATTGTGTTATTAATGGTTTTCCATAGGAGGTAGGATTGCTTTAGTAAAATTTGTTTGGTAAGGAATTCTCATATATTGGTTGTCTTTAATCCATATTACTAAAGGTATTTTGATGAAAATAAGGAAAAATGATTTAGTGGAGGTACGATTACTTTAGTAAAATATGTTTAGGAAGGAATTCTCATATATTGGTTGTATTTAATCCATATTACTAAAGGTATTTTGGTGAAAACAAGGAAAAATGATTTTTTTTTTTTTTTTGTGGACAAGGAAAAGAAAAGGATTAAGGAATTCCTTTAGTAAAGTGAAAAAAATGGAAGAACCAAACGAATGTGGAGCTTGGGATTTGAAGAAGATACACATGTTTCAATAAGCATTGGATGTTAAATGTTTATGAAAAATGATGCAGAAAGAAGGTTTATGGGGGGGGATAATGTATGCTAAGTACATAGTCCCTGGGACTATGGAGGACTAGATTAGAAATGTGCTTAGGATTTTGGAGGTGCCTCAATCATGTGAAAGGGTATGTTAAAATTATTCCCATTGATATGAAGGTGGTTGGCATGGAAGGTAAGTAGAGGGAGTAAAGTGAAAATTGGAAAAGACCCCGGAATGGGATGTATATAGGAAAATTAAAAAAAATTGAACCTAATCTAAAAGAAACTCTACATAATGCAGAGATATATGGCTTGACAGATGTGGAAAAGCAAGAAAATTATTCTCATATGGAGCCAAGAGTGGAAATAAACTATCGAATTAAACCTTTAAGGTGAAATGGTAGGGGAATGGGAAAAATATATTATTAATTTGAAGAATAATGTTACAAGGATACACGGATAAAATATGAAGAGGATGAAATTATAAGGTCTGGGAATAAAACATCAGATAACTACACAGCAAAATTTGGATATGAATCTAGGATGGAAGAGGAATAAGTGAGAGGAAGCAATGGTGGTGGAAGGAAGTATGAAAATTGAATTGTCCTGTAAAAGATATAATAATTTTTTTGGTGGGCTTTATCCAATAAAATTATGACATGGCATGGTCAAAGTTGGTGCATATTATGTAAATCAAATGATTAATTAGTGGATAATTTATTTGTGTGCATCATTCCTTCACTAAAGAAGTATGGAGGGGATATTTGAAAATGATCAGTGAAAAAGGGACTTGGGTTGGATGAAATATAGAAGAATGTTTTAAAAGGTTAGTCAATGATAAAGAAATCATAAAGCATAGGGATTTACCTTATACTGCAACCCGAGGTTTATGATTGCTAGAAAATAATGAATGACATTTTGGGGAAAGGAATTTTTGGAAATTCATGTCGTTCATTAGATTAAGTAGGTTTATGGAGAGATAAAGAAGACCATGAAATGTAAAATGTTCAAAGTAATAAAGAATCTAGAGATATACTTTACTAAATCACGTGGATTCTTTGATGGAGCATGTTAAGGTTCATCTAAGATGTGTGTTGTGGTTGCCATTTTATTATGGAAAACAATTTCATTGTTTTTAAAGTAAGATGTGGTCAAGGTATAGACAACAAAGAATAATTGAATGGTTTCTTGATGCTATCAAAACTAGTTGTGGAAATAGGAGTAACCAATTTACAAGTAATGGGTGATTCCAAAATCATAGTAGATTGGGTGAATAGAAAGAAGAAGATGGAAAATCAAATGCTTCATCCATTCATGGAAAAATTAATAGAGGTAAAGAGAATGTTCTTTGTGGTGTCATTTCAACATATCTTTAGGGAATTGGATGAGAGAGGAGATAAGTTGTCAAAGGAATCCTTGTTCTTCAAGAAGGCTTGTTAGTATATACTAAATGTGTGGGTGAAAATAATTCTCAAGAAGATATCAATAACATGTTTTGAGAAAGGAGGATTTCTATTTAATATTTTTATGTTTTTTCTAGATATTCATTTTTGTAACTACCATAGTAATCTGTAAAATACCCAACCACCCATATTATGGTCACATTACCTAAAAACTCACTTCAAAACTAATTTCAAATTATGATAATAATTAATTCTAAATCAAACATGAAAGACTCATGCATTAATCAAGATCCATGCTACAGCATAAAAGTAATAAACAACATGCCATGCATAACAAAAAAAAAAACAATCATGCACAAATAAATACATCTAATAGATAATTAAATACACATCAAAATATACATTATACATAAAAAACAGAGAACACTTATCTTTGCAAGTAAATAGTCACCAATTGGCTACAGAACAAGGAAGTTCCTCTCAACCATAGACATTGTTGTTCATTTACTCTCAACAATAGGTCACCCCCGAACCAGGGATATGAATCCACAAGGATGGGTCCTAGGCCAAATCTAAAAAACACAATAGTTGGCTAACTATCTCTCAGGTTTTCCAACCACACAATAAATCCTAATTCCCAACTCTCTTTCCCCTTTAGCCTACACAACCCAAAGAAATAAACACCTTTCTCTTCCATGCAATCCCTCAGGTTGTTCTATTTCTCTCCAAGGCTCCAATGCTACCAGTCAGGAAATCTCTCTGCTGGAAACTCCAAGGATTCTCAGTTGTGGACAGTTATTTCCAAACTACTATCAGTCCCATGCACTTAGGCATCCATTTCCTCCTGGAATGATCAATAGTTTATTACAACCATCTATAAATGAATCTCCTCTTTCATCCATTCATTTCCATGCTCAGAACAAGAGCACACGAATTATTAAGAATGAGGCACCCCAAAAAATGCAAGAGTGAGAAGGGTGTAAGAGTGAATGGAGAAAAACAAGTGAACCCCTAAAACAACCCACAAGGGATATTTATATAATTACATGAAAACAAGAACCACGTGGCCTTCCTCCCAAGAAGCTCATGTAACCACTTTTTGCAATTAAAACCAAAATTGGAAAATAAAAATATAATAAAAATACTTATCACCTTTAGCCCCCTCTCTCATGGAATCACAATCCCCTATCTCTTGTCCTTGTCCGTCTTGTAGCTAGCAATGTATTTTTTATAAAAATTGAACCACAATACATTATAGTTCATACATTAATAAAAAAATACAATATATAGGTGAGTGAAAGACAAATGCATTTTCCAATACATGTATGATATTTACAATGGAGCATACTCAACACTTGCTTCCTTTCCCTCCATATCCAAAAGAAAAAACCAATATCAATTTTATGAATAGATGTTGAATCTCAACAGTCTCTTTCTTTTCCTTCATTATCCAAAAGAGAAAACCAATATCAATTTTATACACAGATGATGACTCGGAGAGAAAACCAATATCAATTTTATACACAAATGATGACTCTCAACACTTTTTTCCTTTTTATTGATTATCCAAAAGAGAAAACCAATATCAATTTTATACATAGATACTGAGACCTTCCAAGATAGGATCCAATAAAAGTCATAAAAGCACCACACAAATTTGGAACATGGAATAAAATTCCAAATATTAGTTGAAGCGCATTGGCAAAAACAAGATTAAATTGGCATTCATATGAAGGAAATGAGAGGAAATCCCACATAATGATATTTTCAAATAAAGTGTTAGTAAATGTAGAAAAAAATGAGTAGCTTGCACCAACAATATGAGAGAGGAAAATGTTCCAATTTTGTCATGCATGTGTATTAAAAAGTAAAAATGAAGAATGGAAAAAATATTTACAGTTGAACATATGGAGTTAGGACTAGGATGTCTAGCTTTCATATCTACTTAATGTCACCATCTTCCTTATTCTCAAGTCTTATATATTATGAACCAAATGTTTAAAATATCAGAATAAACCATAAGTACACACCATGTATAGAATGTGAGTGTGGAGAAAAACTAAAAGATAGATAAGTTATACAATAACTCCTTAAAGAATAGGAGAAATTCCTACAAATATCCAAATACATTCATACATCAAAATTAACATGTCCTCCATAATGAATACATGATCTCTATATATACATATTCACACCTATACATGAGTCCCCTTTACTATTAGGCCGAGCCTATTACATATATATTTACACATTACATGTACATTTAGCCACATATATGCCGCGCCCCCCCCCCTTGGGGTCATATCATGTATATCTAACCCTATATATGCCCCCCTTGGGTTATAGAACTATCTCTTCATTGAGAAAATATATCCTGAGTTGGGAGACCCTTCTCTAGATGACATTAAACTAACAAAGACATGTATCGACAACATAAACAAGGATTTTAGTCATTATAAGAATTATGATAAGTTAATCCCTAAATAATGGCACATTACCCCTTAATTGGGGTATATTACATTAGTATTGTTATTTTATTTATGTCGATTCGGGTCCATTCGTTGTAATTGTACCTCCTAGTCTCCTATATATACCAAGGAGACCTTTTCGTTTGGAATCATCTTCTATTTGTAAATTTATGTGGTGTATAAGGAGGTTTCCCCCTTGAAGAGGCTTATTATTTGAAATTATCTCTTTGTCAAGGTGTTTAGTACTTAGTCTAAGGTTTTTTATGCTATTTGATAGTTGGTTCTTAACATTTGGCATCAGATCTCAAGGTCTTGGGGTTTTGCTGCTGCATATGAGACACCTTGGAATTTTCACTATAACATTTTTTCTACAACGTTTCAAAAGGAACCCATTGGAGAATATTTAATAGATGGATCAAGACCCTGAAACCAGGGGGATATTCATATAAATGATCAAGGTACCTGCGATAAACATTTCAGCTTATGGGTCATCCTACTTTTGTAGATACACCCTGTGTAAGATAGGGTAGTTGACTAGTCATATTAACTAGTCTCAAACAAGTGTTCTAGGTAAAACAATGATATATTCTTTAGTGGATATCCGAATTAAGTGAGACCAGTTGCATTAGACATTAGACAATCTGTAGTATTTCTAGTGCAAGTTTCATAATCAAATATCATACATTTTTCTCTTGACACACTTTGCAAGTATGCTCTCCTAGAAGGGAAAAAATCATCAAGGTGTGGGGAAGTTACCATAACGTCCACTTGGCACATGCAATTTTGATCAGACCTATGGCATTACAGAGAAGACCTATTAGAAAACTACAGAACGAAATTTCCATACCTAGAAGGACCGAAATTTTGGAGATACAATAGAAGAAAGATCATCTAGCAGAACCAGCTTGAAATCAAGGTTTAAAAGTGATACTTTTCCAACATGCCACCAAATATGACTTCAGATGGTCCTACTTGGACTCTTGATGAAGGTGAAGAAATGCACAGGGTCATAAATGATTTACAAAATAAGACAATAAAAAAAGATTAACTAAAAGGGATGATGGATTCAACTAAATCTAAGTTGGAGGAAATAATGGATACTAAGATGGATGGTTAAAAAATGGAGATCATGGAAGGATTGAAAAATTTACTAATAGAGAGGCCACCTAAAAGTGGAAATGTATCCCATGAAATTCACGATGAGGACACAAGGAAGATGAATAAAGACTGGAGAAACTCTAACTTTGGGTTGAAGACCAGCCACTTTCCTAAGATCGATATGAGGAAGTTTGATGGAAAGGATTCAATCACATGGATACTTCAGATGGAGCAGTTATTTGATCTACATGATGTGTCACACACACAAAAGGAACGAATTGATTCTTTATATTTAGAGCCCAATCAATGTTTGTGGTATCGATGGCTTTGTTCTTGCAAATCACTTGTCACTTGGATAATTTTCACGAAATAAATGATAGCACACTACGAGGATACAAGGAGAAATACCTTCTTTAGCCAATTGATAAATCTCAAGAAAAAGGGTTTAGTTGCAGAGCACATT
>JASDQU010374048.1:10272-29328 GCA_032191745.1 Picea mariana | reverse complement strand
CATATATAAAGATATAAAGAACATTGACATAGATCCATATTAACTCAATATCTTTAAGCATCAAGATATTTTCATCTCATTGTTTTTGTATCCCTCTCGATGCTTAATAGATCTGAAGTTAAGATGTATATATTATGGTAAAAATAACTTGTTTGAACAATGAAAATGCAATGACATTAATTAACAAGATAATGCATACCGCTTAAATTATGTAAAAGTGTAGCAATTTTGGGTAGTCAAGTAATAGGGAAAATATGGGAATGTACTTGATAGTAGGGTGAGAATCAAGCTTTGAGTTGTAATATAAAAATGTATTGGCAAATTTTGAGTAACTAACTAATGTATTCTAAAATTTCCTAGAGGCCACATTTCTTCATTAAATACAACTTTAAAGAATTATCAAAATGTTAGGGTCCTAACCTCCCTAATCCCCTAAGTACATACATATTTTTCTATGTATTTCTATGTATGGAGATCATCTCTAGTAAATAAGGCCCATGTAGTAGTGTGAAAGAAATAAATGAAAGAAGGATTACTAGAAGTTTTCGCCTACTAGAAAGTTCCTTCTCTAGAATGTTCCTAGGAGGTAGAAAGCACTATATAAATATGTAAAAGCATTGTAATGAGATGTCTTGTAAAGTTATTTGTAATCAAAGATATTCTTTATTAGAGGTTTCCCCCTCGAAGAGGTAAGTGAACATTGATTCTAGTAATAAAGGTATAACATTTTGGTGTTATTCTAATTCTTTAGTTGGCTATTGTAGTTGCAATATATCTTTTATGGAATAAATCTGGGTTAAATATGTTATTTGTTCTTTGTATCCTTCCATTTTTATAATAAAGAACACCACAAGTGTATTGAAGGACTAAGCACATCTTTAGAGTAATTTTTATTTATTTATTATTATTAATAATAAATTTGTTTTTTTCAAGCTAGAGATTTGTTCCAGTGTCTATAAATAACATAGTGATATGTCATTCAGTGGGTACAACTACAGTAGGGGAAACATACATGCAAGAAATACAAGAGGTATCACCTGGTTGGAAACCCTTTTAACCCTTGTTGGTACCCCTTTGAGTAGTGCAACATCAAACAACACTTTTATATGGAGTTTCACTTCCATGTACTCTCGAGTATATCAAAAGTCCTTTAGGTTTCTTGAAACTAACTCTTGATCATTTGATCGATCTACTAACTGATATAGTGGCATCGAGAATAGAACTTAGGAAGCTTACTCTCTTATACCTAGGTAATTGGGTGGTACAACTAAGGGTATAGTTGATCCTTCTTATTTAGATCCTTGAGAAATTAGGCCAAGTACTACTATTGGACCTTGCACATATATTAGAGATGTATAACACATGGTACTCCCTTTTCCTCAGGACCCTTGAAGCCCTACTCCTTAATGTTAGTCCTGTAAACTCATAAAAAAGGGGGTTGTCTTGAAAATTTGAGCGTTCAGTCACTGGAAACCCTACTTCATACTACTAGTTAGCGAAATTCCTATGTCTTATATAGTATTAAGAATTTGAGCATTCTACCAATGTAGTATTATTTAAGTGGGAGTATAAGTTTGGGTCCTGACCATGCCCTTATTTGGAAGATATCTCAATAGAATCCCTCTGTCACATTGATCATCGTGGTACCACTCTCTAGTAATCCTTTTTTGGTGAGCCTGCTTGCCCATTTACCCAGTGCTTATCTCAATAATACCAGAAAGTAGCCCTAATCCAAACGGTGTCACATTGGTAGACTCTTTTGGTGGACCTTCTTACCCCATTACTTTATTCTTATCTTAGCATCCCTAGAAAGTAGCCTTTATCACATTAGTACCACTCTCCAATAACGTTTTTCTTGTGAACCCCCATCCCTATGGATACCAAAAACAAAAATATCAACAACTGTGTCACTCACTTGGAAAATGCATATGAGAAATTGCAACACCAACTAGATCTTACCCAATTCTCTGCTAAGAAAAAAAATTCTCCAGTCAATGCCAAGCTTAAAAAACTAGACCTACTCCTTGAACAACTAGCCCAACTCATAAATCAATTCAAGGAATAGTCATCCTAACCAAAGGGAATTGAATCACTCATTCCCATGGGGCCTAACTCTAACCAATTTGTTCATGATATTATGAGTCATTCAAACATGATAGTGACTCCTTAAAGTGCATCTAAGAAAATTTGATGGCTCTGACCCTAGGGGTTGGGTCACTCAAATGGAACATTATTTTTCCCTACATGGAATCACCAATGAATTGATGAAACTTGATATAGGTGTCTTATATTTAGATCCTAAATATTAGAAATGGTGGAAATGACATAAGAAATCATGTATGGGTTATATTGCTTGGACACAATTTGTAGCAAATCTCTATGAATGTTTTGAACCAGACACTCATTATTTTGGCTTCCTGACCAAGCTTAAACAATTCATTACAATTGAATAATTAATTTATACTCATGATAAACTTTCTTTCCACACTCTTCAAGGAATGTTTTATCAATGGTCTTAAGAAAGAGATATGTGCCCAAGTTTTAATGGTTATCCCTACTACCTGGCTAGAAGCCTCTCACAGAGCCAGAAAATCCCAAAAGGTCATGAATTCCCAAATCAAAAAGCAATACTTTATTCATTGTCCTTTTCCCATCAATCCCTCTCCTCCCTCTCCTCCTCTCAAGATCCAAAAATTAACTCATGTTGAAATGGTGGAGCACCAATGTATATACCTCTACTACAATTGTAACGAGAATTAATTTCATGGGCACAAGTGTAAGGAGAAAAAATCTTTATGGCCATTTTAGAGGACGACATTGAATCCATACCTCAAGAACCTCTTCCTATGCTAGTTAATGACATCCCTCCCTTTGATCAGTCAGATGTGGAACCCCAAATCTCATTGCATGCCTTCATTGGTATTTCATCTCCCCAAACCGTTCAAGTGATTGGATAAATCAAACAACATAAAGTTGGAATCTTAATAGACAATGGTAGCACCCATAAATTTATTCACCGATGGGTATCCCAAGAGACACACTGCTATATCCATGTCGTGAACAATTTCCATGTCATGATTGTTAATGGAATATCGATGAAATGTGGGGGTCATTGTGAAAATATTAAGCTCCAAATCGGGGATCATTCCTTTAAAACCCATATGTTTTCTATTGAAATAAGTGGTCGCGACATTTTTTTTGGGTATTGAATGGTTAAGGAAGCTAGGCCCCATCACCATGGAATTCCAAGAGTTATACATGGGTTTCTAGTAGAAAGGACGTTGCTATAATTTTGAAGGAATAACAAGAGGTTCTCTAGAGATCATCATCTCCCATATCATGGAAAAAATTCTCAAAAAGAGGCATTCATGTATTGTTTCCCAATTATATCCCATTCAATCCTTTGAGACTCTTTCCCAACCTATCCATCTTGACATGCAGTCGGTCTTGGTTAAACACCAATCAATCTTTAAAACCCCACAAGGCCTCCCACGCTCCTAGAGTGTGCATGGTCACTCTATTATGATCATATTAGGTAGCCTACCACCTAATGTACTCACTTATCACCACCTATTTTCCCAAAAAAATGAAATTGAAAAGATAGTTCACAAGTTTATAGATGTTATTGTCATACACCCTAGTGTCGGTCCTTATTGCTCCCCAAATTTCATGGTACTCAAAAAAGAAGGCACTTGGTACATCTGTCCCGACTTTCATGCTCTCAAAAAAATAACCTTCATGGATAAGGTCTTTGTTTCATTTATTGACAATATTTTGGATGATCTCAAAGACACTCAATTCTTTACCAAACTTTATCTTTGTTCTAGCTATGACCAAATTTATATGAAGGGGGTTAATATTCCCAAAACAATTTTTCATACTCATGAAGGTCATTATGAGTTCTTAATGATGCATGTTGGCCTTTGTAATTCACCTTAGACCTTCTAGAGTTTCATGAACCACATATTTCAACCCTTTCTACGTCATTTTGTCCTTGTCCTTTTTATGACATCGTGACCTTTTTTTATGACATCCTGACCTATAATTACCGTTCATGCAGGAATTCCTATCGAAAATGTTGAATTTTGTCACCAAATCTTCCTTCATACACACTTTCTCGTCTGTCTCATCATGCTCATAAGATTCATCCCAGATATTCCAAAAGAAGACGCTGAAATCATTAAAGCTCATATGCCTTGGAGAACCTGTCATGATTTTCATATTATCATGAGAGATGTATGGCATTCCAAAATTTTCTAGTAAGGCTTGTACATCCTCTGCAATGATGATGTCATCACAATTGTTTTCCAAGGCATTGAACAACTGAGCGAGGTCCCCTGTATGGATGATAACTGGGCATCTTCCATTTACACAATCACTACTCATCTCATCATTCATAGATGCAGATAACGAGTAGTCTCCAACTACCATTCTCTTTGAGTCTTTGGAATCGCTCATGCCAAAAAATCTGGTTTTCATCATTCGAGAATTCCAAACAAAAACATAAAAGTTATAAATCTTTTGCACCCAATTCAATGCCATCAATACAACAATGCTCCAGTACATAGAAAGGACACAAACATTAGAAACCGTGCAATTTCTGATGATATATCACACACCATCTTTGCTATATGGGATGGATGTATTCTATATCAACAATCATTTATGCAATTGAGAGCATTGACTGGGTATAAAAATACTACATATTACTTCCACGTCCCAGAATGGTAACTAACAACGCCATCCAATCTTTCATGTCTTTTGCTTAAAGAAAGTGATCGGATCTAATTGCAGTGTTCAAACTAGCCTTCTCTAATTAAATGAAGAAGGTTCCTTTTGGTTACAGTCTGAGGTCATCCTTGAAAAAATAGAGCAACATCTCTTCAAACTAACTATTCAAGAAGTCTTGATACAATGGAAGGATACTCAACCTGAGGATGCCACATGGGAACCAACATCGATCCTCCAACAATTCTCGCATCTCCAGCCTGGAGGATAGCTCTTATTTTTAAGGGGGAGGGCATGTTAGGGTCCTAACCTCCCTAACCCCCCAAGTTGATAGATGTGTTGCTATGTATTGCTATGTATGGAGGCCATCTCTAGTAAATAAGACTCATGTAGTAGAGTAAAAGCAATAAATGTAAGAATACTTATTAGAAGGTTCCACCTACTAGAAAGTTACTTTTCTAGAATGCTCCTAGGAAGTAGAAAGAACTACATAAGGATGAAAAATAAATGTAATCAGATGATTGTGAAATTATTTATAATTGGATATATTCTCTATTGAATGTTTCCCCCTTGAAGAGGCAAGTGAACATTGCTTCTAGTAATAAAGGTATAACATTTTAGTGTTATTTTGGTTCTTTAAATTTAACTGTTGTAGTTGCAATATATATTTTTTGTAGCAAATCTTGATTAAATTTGTTATTTCAGTTATGTATCTTCCCATTTAGCTACATAACTGAAGCTCCTATGAATAGAAAAGTACATAACAAAGATGAATTCATTGATTTGTTCCTGAAACAACTATCATAGCAAGTAAAAGTGAACAAATCAATCGATTTATATAGAGGGATTGTAGCCATAATCATTAGCCAATATTTAAAACAAAATGAAACAACCAAAATTCCATGGGGTGAACCATATTGATGTCTACTAAAATAGTTGCATCTTCTAAATTGATAAATGCATAATCAAACGAAAAGAGAGTACAATGCAATAGATAAGGATATAATTACATCAATGGTTAAGTTTAAAGACCTATGGTAGATCACATATAACCAAATGTAACCTAGATCAATCACTTCTTAAAACCCATGACAAGTAAATAGTGCCCAAGCTTGCCAAGTGTAGGGTTGTATAAATGGATCAAGGTGAGGTAAAGTATTCTAAACCCTTGGCACAAATATTTTATAATTGGATAAATAACTCAAACTAAAATGAGGATAGGTAAATCCCACTTTGAAATTCAAGTAAACCATGAGGAAAGTTTTGGCTATAACCAATGAATGGGTGTATGTAATTGCAAGAGATGAATTGTCCATGTAAGGTGGTGAAATTGCTGATTTTTCTATATGAGATAATATGTTATTACAATGATGAGTGTTCCATATATAGAGAACACATGGTGACCATCCATGAAAGGATGTGTCCCTTGGATAATCAATAACTATTTATTATTATCATTTACTTATTATATATATTATTTAATAATTAATAATTATATTATTAATTATTAATCTAAGAGAATGTCTTCTCGATGTTGTCCAAACATCAACACTCCCTCTCAACAAGGGGGACATTTTGCATCATGCCAAGCTTTTCTATGAAATATACAAACTTGTCACACATGGCACTCCCATGTGGACTTCTAGAGGTTGCTCCCTCTAGAAATACTAGGGTCAACTCCCCATAGTGTGTGACGTTAAGGTCATGTCCCTTGACATGTCCTTATGTGCTCTCAACAAGGGATGTTGGGATATAAGCCCAAACCCACTTATCCCTTCTCAGATAAGTGTCCTCACAGATCAATTCAACTCAGTCATAGAGGAGTATGATCTAGAGAATTTTTGTCACACATGGCACTCCCATGTGAACTTCTAGAGGCTACTCCCTCTAGAAACACTAGGGTCAACTCCCCATAGTGTGTGATGTCAAGGCTAACTCCCTTGACATGTCCTCATGTTCTCTCCACAAGGGACATTGGGATATAATCCCAAACCCACTCATCCCTTCTCGAATAAGTGTCCTCATAGATCAACTCAACTCAGTCACGGAGGAGTATGATCTGCAGAATTTCTCAGGAAGCTGCAAACATCAACACTCCCTCTCAGCGAGGGAGTAATTCTCTGCCACGCCAAGTCTATCATGAAAGTACTCGAACTTCGTCTTGGTAAGGGGTTTGGTAAGAACATCAACAACCTGCTCATATGTAGGAAGGTACTACATCAATACTGCCTTCCTCTGCACCATGTCCAATGTTGCCTTACAGGTATTTCAACACATGCTTCACAACAATCTAGTGTGTCTATCTTGGTTGACTCATAAAATAGCTAAGTCCACTCACTACATAGCAAGTCTCTAGTCTGGTGTTAACCAGATACATCAATGATCATCAACCGACTGTACAGGGTCAGATCAATCTCATCAAAATAGGAAGAAGACATAGTTATTTTCTTCATATTCGTCACTATTGGTGTAGACATGGGATTACAGTTCAGCATCCCAAACTTCTTCAATATCTCAATTGTGTACTTCCCCTGACTCAAGAATAGCTCATCAGTTTTCTGCCACACCTCTAGTCCCAAGAAATAGTGCATCATACGAAGGTCATTCATATCAAACTGAGAGGCCAACACATACTTGCATTCGATAATATGGCTTTGTACACCAGTGAGGAATAAATCATCAACATAGAGGACCAAAATCAAGGACTCGCCATTAGCAGTCTTGTAGTACAATTTGGGATCAACAAAAATTTTTTTGAATCCCAAAATCATCAGGTGTCCATCAGTCCTCGCATACCAAGCTCTAGGTTCCTGCTTGAGTCCATACAAGGCTTCTTCAATATGCACACATGAGACTCCTTATCATGTATCACAAAACCGTATGGTTGCTTGATGTATACTTCTTCCTCAATTTATCCATTGAGAAAGATTGTCTTCACATCCATATAATGTAGTGTCCAACCCATGGATGTTGCAAGGGAAGTAATTGTCTGTTTAGAATTGTATCGAGAAACAGGAGAAAATGTCTCCTTGTAATCTATTCCCTCCACCTGAGAGAATCCTCTTGAAACAAATCTCTCTTGGTGCTTATCAATGCTCTCGCCAACTATGTGTTTGATATTATACTTGATCCACTTGGAATTCACTACATACTTTTCCTCTGGGAATTTATAACTGCTAAACACTCATACTGAGACTAACTTCTCTACTTTGTCAAAAACTACCCCCCTCTGGGGCTGCTCTCTATGAAACTGGCTCCTCCAATCTCTCTCTATAATTTCTTCCTCTACAAATTCTCTATCTATAATTGAGAGTGGCTTAATAATTTCTCCCTCTAGAGCTGGAGGTGACTCCTCCTCTGATACTGAAGGTATCTCTTCCTCATTCTCTGGAAGTAACGCAATCTCGACTCCCTCTAGATGTACTGTCTCGTCCCTCTTTGGGAGTGCCTCTACATACACTGGAACTGTCTCTATTATCTGGTATGATCCCATCCTGGAGTTATACTTCTTCTAGATACTTCTTGTCTCTGAGAACCATGTCTGGAAATGTCTCTCCTTAGCATCATGTTGGAAGGTCTTTCCCTCCATGTTTTCCTCTCTACATGAGCCAACTAGCTCCCTCTTGTTGTTTTGCACAATGCTCCGACTCTAGTCTGGTATGTGGTCTCACTGTCCACTAACGAGGTCCCCCTTCTGAAGACTGCACTAGAAAGAGAGAATATCAAGGGGTCTGATCTCCTTTTCTCTTTCATTGCTTGCACACTAGCAATATTTATGACATACATAATATTATTGAGCACCCATACCAGGGAAACTGGCTCAAATACAATAATACATCTTTTGGGCTCTCATACCAAGGTAAATGGTCCTTCAAAGAAATAAGGGTTCCCATATCAGGGATAATGACCCTTACTACTAGTTGTCTTTCCGCCCAATGCCTACCACAGTCATTGTTGTCATCTTCAATTCTTGACTTCTTAAAAATATTACATCATTGTCCCACACTGGAGCAAGACCATCCATTGGTTCAATATCAATTTCGAAAAGAATTTTTGCAAGGGTGAAAAGGATTTCCATTACTTTTGGCAATGAGGAGAACGGATGAAACTCTTCCTCATTTATGTCATACTTCTCCTCATGAAACTGTTGGCGTTGGAAGTCACTCATGGATTGTAGTAGGAGAAGAGCCCTATGCCCATCAGTTTATGTCATGATTTGTTTATAGAGGGTGATCAAGTGGAAGAAAACTCGGAACAATATCGTTCTAACTCCGAAACTAGGCTGGACATGCACATGTAGGTGAGGTCTTAGTTAAACTTCAAACAGTGAGTTGTAGTAAGGGTGAATAGGAGGAATACTTCTGTGAGGAAAAGCTGAGGGCTGCTGTAGGCATCGAGATTCTGACAACCTGTAGAAGAAAAACTTGAACGTGAGAACTTCTTACGCTCAAATGTAGGCAACATTGGAGAATATAATAGTGTTACAATAAATCCTTTATCTTAACACAGTCATAGTAATCCATGCAAATCCGTCAATCATGAACTCTCTCAGTATGAGATGAAACTAGATGGGATAAGAAAGTTGTCTGTTATAAAATAAGAAATCTCACATACAGATACATAACCAGAGAAATAGAGCATCTATTAAAACTTTATAATTGGGAGCTTTGCTCTACCATTGATGCTTACAAAAATAGAAAAACCAATTATATATACTCAGAAAAATTCCCCCAACAGTGGCGTGCTCAAACCTCCAAGGCATGGCATCTTTTCAGTCAAACCTGGACAAAAATCCTTTGTCAGACACCACCTTAACTTAGCATGGCTCTTGCAGGGGGACCTGCACACAAGGGTACCACGGGCTGATTACTCTAGACCTCCCATACCTTCCATTTATGGCTCAATCTGAGGTTTCACCTACCTGCTCTATTTTCATTAATTGCTTCCCCAGGGAGTGGCCAAGACGATATGCTCAGGAGAAACCACGTGCCTGCTTTCTAAGGCCCGGAGGCTATCCTCCCTTTCTTTTGGCACTACCATCAATCTAACCCACGGCCATGACCTGGTGCCTCTCTCCAAGGGTGCTTTGGTATTTCTTCTTTCGGGGATTTCTACTTCCCCTGCCTTCAAATTTCCTGGTGCCCAATCTCGCAAAACAACCCTCCAGGATCAATGGTTGGATCAGATCTAAAACTGACGGCCATGATCCTTTTTCCTTGAACGCACTGGCTCCACGTCCCTCATATGTTTTGTCCCTTTTCTGTATGACCCAGTGCTATGACTATGGGCCGGCACCCAGAGGCGCCTTCGGCACTTCGCGTTTTGTGGATGGGATAGAGCTGATCCTTGCTCTTCAAAGTCATGATAGGCGAAGTGGCTATAAGGCCCAATTGTGCGCCACGTGTCCCTCCTTGATCGGAAGACCCTGAACTCCTTCGACGATACTATGGGCCCGAATCCTGGATGCCTTCGGCGCTTTGCATTTCATGGATGGGAGGGAGTTGACCCTTGCTCTTCAAAGTCACGATGGGTGAAGTGGCGATAGAGCCCAATCATGTGCCACATGTCTCTCCTTGATCGGACAACCCAAAACACTTTTGGTGATACTGTGGGCCTGAATCCTGGATGCCTTCGGTGCTTCTTGTTTCATGGATGGGAGGGAGCTAACCCTTGCTCTTCAAAGTCACGATGGGCGAAGTGGCGATAGACCCCAATCGTGCACCACATGTCTCTCCTTGATCAAATGGCCCAGAACACTTTCGGTGATACTATGGGCCCGAATCCTGGTCACCTTCGCATCTCACATATCACGGCTGGGAGGAGGTTGATCCTTGTTCTTCAAAGTCTCGATAGTAAAAGTGGCGATATAGCCCAATCATGGGCCACGTGTCTCTCCTCGATCGAATGACCTGGATTATTTTGGTGAGATTGTGGACCCGATTCCTGGGCACCTTCGACACTTCACGTTTCGGGGATCCCAGTTGCAAAGAAAAAGTGTTTCAAGGTCGCGATGGGAGAAGTTGTGACAGAGCTCGATCGTGTGCCACATGCTCCTCCGGGATGGATGGCCTGGATCATTTCGACGAGATTGCAGGCCCAATTCCTGTGCTAAACATGGTGCAACTCCATCAGCCGCAAATATTCGTTGACCGATGATCTGCTCCATCGATTGATCCTCGCCGCTGAATACTGGAGCCGCCTGCCTACTTGCAATTTTAACCTGAAATGGATTTTATGTGTGTTGCACATTGCGCTCATGGCTGTGACCTTGGACAAAATGCATTTGTTAGGTTTTTTAAGCCCCATTTCTTTGCATTTACGCCATGGGCTCGAATCTTGGAGAGAAAACACCCCCTTGCAAGAATTCGTGCTAACATTAGGCTCCATGGGGGATAGAGTCGTCCTTGTGATGCTCTTAAGAACTCATTTTGCAGCTTCAGTGCCTTACTATTGGGCTATGGAGTCATTTACTAATCCAA
This sequence comes from Picea mariana, assembly GCA_032191745.1. Taxonomy (NCBI): domain Eukaryota; kingdom Viridiplantae; phylum Streptophyta; class Pinopsida; order Pinales; family Pinaceae; genus Picea; species Picea mariana. Next base: position 18,121 of record JASDQU010374048.1, on the reverse strand, counting down.
AAAATAAAAAATAAACAAAGAACCAAAAGGACAATATTTACAAACAAAGGAGCCATCTAAGGCTCAAACAAAACATTTCTTCATAAAATGCCCATTTACTGGGTTGTTAAAAACCACCTCACCCTCCAAATCCTGCAACCTATATGTGTTATTTACGAAAACCTCAGAGATTTTGAAGGGCCCAATCCATAGGGCATCAAACTTGCTATGTTTTCCCTTATCCTATCTAGGTGCATCCCACTTAAGCACCAAATCCCCAATCTCAAACTCCTTCTTCCTGACCTTCCTGTCAAAGGCCTGTTTGACCTTTTGCTAATGACTATGAGCTGTGTCCATCACCTGCTCCCTGATCTGTTGTACTTCCACCATCTGATGAATCCTTCTGACCATATGATCCGGCTCTCCTTCATAATCTTGAAAGAACTTCGCTATAGGTAAGGCGAGCTGAGTGGAAAACCCACCTTTGTTTCATAAACCAGCTGAAAAGGCGAGGTTCCCAGGGACTTCTTTGTTGTCACTCGATCGGCCTATAGAGAAAATTTGAGCTTTGAATCCCAAGCCCTCTTATTGTCTTCCAATAATCTTTTAATGATCTTGATTAGGATTTTATTGGAAGATTCTGCCAGTCCATTTCCTTGAGTATAATAGGGGGTGGAGTGAATTAGCGAGATCTTGAACTGCTCATAGAACTTAATCAGAGGCTCATATTTGAACGAGGCAGCATTATCAGTGACAATCCTGTTGGGACAACCAAATCTAGCTGTGATATCCTCTAAGAAGTTGATAATTACTTTGTGTGATGCACTTCTGGTCGGGTCAGCTTCTATCCACTTGGTGAAATAGTCTTTTGCAGTCAGGATCCATCTATGTTGGCCACTTGAGGGAGGATGGATTTCTCCAATGAAGTCCAACCCCCATTGTTGAAAAGGTGTTGAAGCTACTACAGGCTTCAGTGGTAGTGGTCTAAGATGCTTCTTTCCTGAGAACTTTTGGCATTTGATGCAAGATTTGATTTCTTTGCAGACATTAGAAAATAAAGTGGGCCAGTAATACCCATCCCTGAGGATTTTGTGAGCTATGGTCTTCCAGAAATGATGCCCCCCACAAAGGACACTATGGAAATCAAACATAACTTTATGGGATTCTTGTGGATTCAGGCACCTTAAAAATACCCCTAGAGGGTCTTTCCAGTACAAGGCTCGGTCAATGAGGCAATATCTGACCTCCTTGAGCTTTAAATCTCTCACCTTACTCTTTCCCATTCCATCAGGAGGCTTCAACTCTTGTAGAAAATACAAAATATCTCTATACCAGGTGCATTCTGCTAGCGATAAGTCACCCTGAGAACCTTTGTTGGATGACTCAGCTTGTTGATTTTCTGAACAAGCATTAATGAAGCTAATCCCCAAGGCTTTGCAATTGGATTCAGCCAGCAGCTTGGCTAAACCCTGNTTACCTCTTCTCCCATCTATGTCAGGCTGTATAAGGATGTCCTTCACAGAGGCTGAAGGAACGTATGCAGTCACTTTTGAGTGCAAGACATAGACTTTGAAAGATTTGAGAGCTTTCACCAAGGCATAGGCCTGCTTCTCCATGATCTCATACCGGACTTCTGCATCTCTCAATGCCTTGCTAAAGAATGAAATGGGTTGTTCTCGTCCTTCCTCATTTTTCTGCAATAAGACCGCTGCTACTGTATCAAAAGAAGCAAAAGAAAAAATCAAGAAGTCCTTGGAATAATCGAGACTGATCAGCATAGGTGCCTCAGTCAATGCCTTCTTTATTTGGATAAAATATTCCCTGGGTCAAGCAATCCATTTTACTTCTTTTCCTTTCCTGAGCATGGTTGTGATGTGTTTCACCATCTCAGCGAAATTTGAGACGAACCTCCTCGGAAAGTTAATCTTCCCTAAAAAAGCCTGAACTTTCTTTCTAGACCGAGGAAGTGACAAGGTCTGAATTGCCTCTACCCTGCTGGGATCAATCCTTACTCCTTCTTTTGATACTATATGACCTAACAATTTCCCCTACTTCATATCAAACAAAGATTTTTGGGGGTTTAAGGATAGGCCAAACCTCTGACACTTCAAGAACACTTTTCTCAGGTGACAGCAGTGCTCTTTGTCAGACCTGAAGAACACTGTGATGTCGTCTAGATAGATCACCACAAACTGATATTTTTCCCCAATGAAGGATATATCCATGGCCCGCTGAAATGTTTCTCCTACATTCATCAATCCAAAGGGCATTTTGGCATACATGAATGTGCCCCAAGGAGTGGTGAAGGTCGTTTTTTCTCTGTCCTAGGGCATGACTGATATATGGTTATAACCGGAAAAACCATTGATCATGGATATCCTAGATGCACCAGTTACCCTATGCAATATGTGTTCCATGTTGGGCAAGGGATAATTGTCTTTCTTTGAGCTCCTGTTCAGGTTTCTGAAATCAACACAGAGCTTGATTTCTCCACTTTTCTTTCTTACCAGGACCAAATTGGCCACCCATTCAGAATATCTCAAGGAGACAATGATTTGGGCATCTAACAACTTCTTCACTTCTCTTTCCATGACAGGTAGCAACATAGGGTTTATATGTCTTATCTTTTTCCTAAATGGTTTAGCCTCTTCTTTCAGTGGGATCTTCTATTCAATGACAGATGTGTCATATGTCTTGAGGTCTTCATAGGTCCATGCAAACACATCATTCAGATGTGTCATATGTCTTGGGTTAGGCTTCTTGACAACCTGACGAACTTAGGCTCCTCTTGTGTGCCAATGTTGCACTCTGATGTATCAGTATTTCCTCCTAAAATCTTATCTTTTATTGCCACATCATTCCCATCTAACAGTCTTTCTAAAGGGACTAGTCCCCTTAGAATGTGATTGTTGGGCAACTGGACAATATGGTGATTAACAATTTTATTTAAGAATGCCTCAGAGTGAGGGTCGCCTTTGGGATCAAGGTCCTACTCAATGTGCAATGCAGAAAACTCATCAACGGACTGAAGAAATTTTTCGATTTCAAGATCGTCTTCGAATACCTTCCAATGCTTTACATTGTCCGGGATGGATGGCCTATATCTTATCTCGACCCCACATGGGATTTTCTGTGCCAGAGGGATCCTAAATAGACTAGTTGAGACAGCTAAGGAATCGGCCGAAGCATTATCCTCCCTTGGGACAAAAGAAATGTTGAAAGCTGAGAAGAAATTATCAATCAGGTCCCATACCTCATTCCTGTAACTTCTGAGCTGAGGATGCTTGGCCTGATAGACATTCCTGACTTGTTGGATTATCAATTCAGCATCTCCGCCTGACTTGTTGGATTATCAATTCAGCATCTCCGAACACTACCATCTCCCTTATTCCCATTTCTTTTGAAGACCTCATACCCAGAACAAAAGCTTCATACTCTGCCACATTGTTGGTGGTTTCAAATTCCAGCTTGTATGATAGGGATATGGTCTCTTGAGAAGGTGACATGAAAACCACTCCAGCGCCAGCGCCTTCGCTAGAAGAAGCTCCGTCAAAAAACATTTTCCAAATGGCGGTGTTTGGAGGAGGTGTCCCATGATCAAATAAGGGTTTCTTTCTGATTTGGAAAGGAGCTTCAAGAGCATCAATGATCTACAATAAACTAGACCCCAAATCAGTGTCAAGTGCAAAGATGGGATGATTGGTGGGGTTTCTTCATCACTGACAATATAGGCTAGCCGGGCTTCTCTGTACAACCTCTTGTGTTCCCCTTCAAAGAATGGAATGGTGGCATATGTGAGATCCATCTGTATGTTCCTCCAAGTCTTTTAATCCAAGACATAGACAACAACATGCCAAACTTGGGGGGAACATCAGTTACCATAATGTCCATGACCACACTCTTCATTGGCAGCTGAAATAAAGAGACCACCAAGTCTTTGATGACTCCAAGAAATTTCACCCTCCTCGAATCAAAAGAGTACAAATCATGATAAGCCTTTGTCACTTCCAGTCCCAATTCTTCCATGACTATTTTGGGCATAACGTTATGGGAAGCCCTTGAATCCATGAGGCAGTTATGCAACACTTTATCATGTATGTTCAGGGATGTGTAGAAAGGAGGGGATGAATCATCTCTATCTTCTACCATGGGACCTAGGACGACTGCTGGCTTTTCATCTTGGAGATTTATTAAGTACGTGGAAGGCTGGGGGGGCTCAGATTGTAGTAGCTTGGAGAGAGACTTTTTGAAATCTTCATTTTTAACTAGTTCAGAGAGGGGTACATGAATTCTAATCTTCTGAATCTCATGCTCAAAACTAAAGGAGGAGAGAGACTTAGGAGCTTCCCTTACCTCGGAGACAGGTTCCTTGGTTGTTGGAAAAGCATTCTAAGTTTTCTTTTCTTTAGTAGTGGTTGTTGTAGCTTTAGTAGGCCTTTCCGCTATGAGGGGCTGATCCTGGCTATCAAAATTCCCTTCTTTCTTTTTTGACTTGAGATTGTATCTGTTAGGAGTGTTGCTGGCCTTTTCCCCTTTACTCAATTCGTTGATTTGGGTGTTGATAAGGGATTCTTCATATGCATATTGCATCAAATGAGGAAAAGGGGAAGTGTCCTCGATGTAGTGGATCTCAGGGTCGAGTTCATCCACTTCCTCCCCTTCCTCATGAGCAACTAGGCTATTCTGGAGAGGGGTCTGAATCCTCTGATCACCCCTGTCTCTGCTTCTTTGTTGCCTTGGCAAAGTCTGTGGCATATTTTTACCAGGCCTCCTGAAACCTCTGTTATCAGTATTCTGGGGATTTCTGTACGTGGGCTTCCCCTCTAACTCCCACCTCTCCATCCTAGCTGAAAGGGATTTCAGTACTTTAGTTACCTCATCCATCTGAATTGGAAGGGGAGAGGAATGGGATGGGAAGGCCTCTATTCTTCCCCTGGATACGTCTCTATCAGCCTTATTCCTGAGTCGGTCAACAACCAATATGTTAGACTCTACTTCCACGGCTGCGTCCTGCATGTGAGCCAGAGTGGTGGCTCTCCTTTCGCTCAGCAGGAGGCAGAAATCAGGATCAAAAGCGTTGGCATAAGTGATCTTTGCAGAGGCTTCAAAGGGATTTATCTCGGTGGGGATCTTATTGTACATTTTATTAAATCTTTTGGAGAAGTCAGAGACAGACTCTCCTTGCTTTCTCTTCAAAGACCTAAACTCAGTCATGAAATACATGAAGTCCTTTTTGTCTCCCCATTGTCTCAAAAAGGAACTATCCAAAGCCTCAATCCCATCAATAGATCTAGGAGGCGGGGCCCTAAACCACTTTCTAGCCTCGCCTTCAAGACTATGGATGAAAATACTCATCCATACATCTACATGCATGATAACATGATCGTCTGTAAAACTGTAGAAGGCTTCAAGGTGTTCTTCTGTGGTTATGTTCCCCTCGCTTGTAAACTTGGGCAGCTGCTTGAGGTAACCATCTATTGGAAGGGCATTAAGAGGCTGAGGTAACTCAAGAGGAGCATACCTATCAGCTATAATAGCCTCCATTCTGTTCATAAGGGGATTTTCTCCTGCCATAGGGATATTAGGTGGAGGAGAACTCGAAGGGGAAGGAGCTTGAACCAGGGATATTGGAAACAGGCTTACAGGAGTAAGGGAAGTGACGAGGGTTTCAACCTCTAGTCCAAAACCAGGAGGAGACAACTTGATAGGAACACTTTCGAAATTCAGGAAACAATAGGCTTCAGAAAATGGTCTGTTGTGAAGCTGAGGAGAAGAAAAAGGGGTTTCTACATAAGGAGAAGACAAATTACCTGGTTTGGTGGTGGAAGTTTCTCCTCGAGGGGCCTTTCCTTTTCTGAAATTCGCCTGTGGCTCAGCTTTAGGTGTAGCTAGAGGCAGTTGTGGATGGGACCACGTGTGTCTACCTCTGAAAACCACAATTAAAACAGCAAGTTTGCCACAGTGGAGTCATCACAATGGAGTCGCCAAGTGCACAGTAGCAATCTTCAAAGGCTCTGATGCCTGATGCACCTTCAGAATCAGAGGCTCAATGTCGTTCAATCTCGAGGAAAATTTTCAACTTCATCCCCGGTAGTGGCACCAGAAATGTTGGTGTTGGAAGTCACTCCTGGATTGTAGCAGGAGTAGAGCCCTACGCCCATCAGTTTATGTCACGATTTGTTTATAGAGGGTGATCAAGTGGAAGAAAACTCGGAACAATATCATTCTAACTCCGAAACTAGGTTGGACATGCACAAGTAGGTGAGGTCTTAGTTAAACTTCAGACAGTGAGTTGTAGTAAGGGTAAATAAGAGGAAGAATTCTGTGAGGAAAAGATGAGGGCTACTATAGGCATCGAGCTTCTGACAACCTGTAGAAGAAAAACTTGAACGTGAAAACTTCTTACGCTCAAATGTAGGCAACATTGGAGAATATAACGGTGTTACAATAAATCCTTTATCTTAACATAGTCACAGTAATCCACGCGAATCAGTTGATCATGAACTCTCTCAGTATGAGATGAAACTATATGGGATAAGAAAGTTGTCTATTATAAAACAAGAAATCTCACATACAGATACATAACCAGAGAACTAGAGCGTCTATTCAAAATTTATAATTGGGAGCTTTGCTCTACCATTGATGCTTACAAAAATAGAAAAACCAAGTATATATACTCAAAAAAATTCACCCAACAGAGGCGTGCTCAAACCTCTAAGGCGTGGCATCTTTTCAGTCAAACCTGGATAGAAATCCTTCGTCAGACGTCACCTTAACTCAACATGGCTCTTGCAGGGGGGACCTGCACACAAGGGTACCATGGGTTGATTGCTCCAGGCCTCCCATACCTTCCATTTATGGCTCGAGCTGAGGTTTCACCTACCTGCTCGATTTTCATTAATTGCTTCCCCAGGGAGTGGCCGAGACGATATGCTTAGGAGAAGACCACATTCCTGCTTTCTAAGGCTCGGAGGCTATCCTCCCTTTCTTCTGGCACCGCCATCAATGTAACCCAAGGCCATGACTTGGCGCCTCTCTCTAAGGGTGCTTCGGTATTTCTTATTTCAAGGATTTCTACTTCCCCTGCCTTCAAATTTCCTGGTGCCCAATCTCGCGAAATGACCCTCCAGGATCAACGGTTGGATCAACTCTAAAACTGATGGCCACGATTGTTTTTGCTTGAACGCACTGGCTCCACATCCCTCATCTGCTTTGTCCCTTTTCCGTATGACCCAGTTCTATGACCGTGGGCCAACACCCAGAGGCGCCTTCGACACTTCGCATTTCATGGATGGGAGGGAGCTGATCCTTGCTCTTCAAAGTCATGATGGGCGAAGTGGCGATAGAGCCCAATCATGTGCCACATGTCCCTCCTTGATCGGACGGCCCTAAACTTCTTTGGCGATACTGTGGGCCCGAATCCTGGACACCTTCGATGCTTCGTGTTTCGTGGATGGGAGGGAGCTGACCCTTGCTCTTCAAAGTCATGATGGGAAAAGTGGTGATAGAGCCCAATCGTGCACCACATGTCTCTCCTTGATCGGACAACCTAGAACACTTTCGGCGATACTGTGGACCTGAATCCTGGACACCTTCGACGCTTCATGTTTCATGGATGGGAAGGAGCTTCCCCTTGCTCTTCAAAGTCACAATGGGAGAAGTGGTTATAGAGCCCAATCATGTGCCACATGTCTCTCCTTGATCGGACAGCCCAGAATAGTTTCAACGATACTGTGGGCCCGAATCCTGGACGCCTTTGCATTTTGTGTATCGCGGCTAGGAGGAGGCTAATCCTTGTCCTTCAAAGTCACGATAGGTGATGTGGCGATATAGCCCAATCGTGGGCCATGTGTCTCTCCTTGATCGGACG
>JASDQU010374047.1:93470-104609 GCA_032191745.1 Picea mariana | reverse complement strand
TAATGATCTTGTCATTTTCTTCTAGTTGTTCTTTGAGTGCTTCTTCAATTATTTTATCTTCTTCTATTTGAACCTTCAATCTTGTGATCATTTGTTCTAGTTATCGAGTGTTCTTTTTCTTGTCAAGTTCTACTCGTAGTTTCTTGTTTTTCTTGTTTTCTCTTCTGATAACTTCTATGGAGCACATTAATTCTTCTCGGTAGTAAACTTTTTCCTCTTCAATTTCGTCTTCGAATTCTTCACATCCTTCTTCGACTTCTTCACATCCTTCTTCGACTTCTTCATATTCTTCTTCGGATTCTTCTTTGTCAGAATATTTTACTGCCATGAATAGAACTCTTCCTGTCTCACTATCACTGATTTCATCTTCATTTGATGATGAGATGTCTTTTTTGATGCATAAGCTTTTCTTGAAATCTTTCTTTGTAGTTCTTTTTCCTTTATATGTGTGTTTTCCTTTTGAGTAACCTTCATCATTTCTCTTTTTCTTATGAGGAAATTTGTTAGCAAAATGATCAATATCATCACAATTAAAACAAATTAAAGGAAGCTTACCTCTATACCTACCATTGGTTCCCTTGTTCAGTCTTTTGACGAAGTTGGCCACTTCTTCATCATCTTCCGAGACGTCGCTACTGCTGCTATATTCTTCTTGTTCCTTTTTCTTTTTCTTTGATATTTTGGATGCTTTGTGTTGGGCCTCAGAAATGTCCTATTTTCATTCACCTTTCCCTTCATTATTCCTTACATTTCATCATCCCATTAACCTTCCATCATACCATTTTCATAAATATATGTGGGCTTCTCCTTATTATTTTCCATTGTATTCATTTTAGTATTATAAGTGAATTTGTGATTAAATATTAGATACTAACATATTTTCATTATATATCAAGCTTGGATGAGTTTGATGATGTGTGCAGGCATATTTGAAGATTTCAACAAAGTCAAAATTCACCACCTATCCTCAAATTCGAATTACATATTTGAAGATTTGAAAGATATTTGAAGATAATCATTCGAGCATATTCAAAGGAGAAGATCATGGAGATTTTGATGGCATATCTTATCCAATATATTTGTGGAGGATTTGAAGGAATAAGTTGAGAGAATAGTGGATCTGTAATTATGACACTCATGTATATAAGAGAGTGCTCTCTCTTCATGAGGATAATCATGTTATTCATAATTGGAATCATGTTATTCATAATTGGAGGATGTNAATTCATAATTTAGTCTTGTAATGAGGAGAAGGGGATTCTTCACTTTGATTCTTAGATTTGATCCTTTCATTGTTATTCTTTCATGCTTTGTCATTTGACTCTTGTAATATAATTTGAGATTGATTTATTGTTTGATCTCACATATGTCTTTTGTCATTCAACTCTTCACATGTTGTATTGTTTTTCCCTTATGCAATTTCCTTCTTTCCTAGTTAGTCTTTTGATGTTTCCCTAGATTAATTTCATTTCAGCAATTTAGATTAGATTACTTCTACTTCAGTCCTGCATATATAGTGTGTGATTCATAATCCTATGAACCTCGGATTGACAAATTAAATAGTTGGGAAAGTACTACAACAGAATTAAATGACAATATTTTTGCCTAACATTTTGGCATCATTGTCGGGGAAGCACGATGGATTGAGGTTTAGTTTGAATAATCATGCTCCTAAATCTGAGGTGACATATGGGTAAGGGCATGTAGGGAGTGTTTCAATTCCTGCAAACATAAGTGTGAATTTCTTTTGTAGCAAGTGTGTTTTCCACAACTGTGGAGAGTATGTGTTTCAGCAAGTATGATTTTTAGTTTTTTTATTTTTGAATTGGGTGTTGTAAGAACCCCTTTTTCAATATGTTTTAAAAATGAGTGTCATCTTGGAACTACTCACTTAGATCCTCGCGAAAGTCAGGATCTCCTCTTCTCGGGAAGAGGAGATCTTGACAACAATTAAAGATTCATTCACTCCTCCAGCAACAAACGAGGGTTCAACATCTGAAGAATTCTACATATTTGATCATGAACAATCATTCGAGCAGGAGATTGAGGAAGATGAAGAGGATTTATAGAAAGATCTGAGCGAGGAAAAATATGCCTATGAAAGCGTTATCGAGCAATGGTTCTAGGTAAGCACTCGATTAGATAAATTTAATTTTTATTTAGTTAGTTTGTCGTTACAACAACTAGATTCATTCACTTTTGAATATTTCCATTATTTATTTGAAAAATCACCACTGAACATATTGTTGTTACTGTTGCGTTCTTGGCTCAATTGGAAGTTTAACTACACGTAACTAATCCTTAAGTTTCAGTTAGCATAGAGCAGGTAGGATTTTATTTCCAGTTTTCTTTTACTTAGAATAAGTATGCTCTCCTCTGCTCTTCATGCGATCGCGAGGATAAAAAAATAGGATGTCTAAATTGATTTCAAGAATGAATGTTTTTGCATCCATCCTTTGACCTGCAAATAAACACAATCAATTTTTTTTTTAGGAGAATAAAAACAAAACTAATTTTACATGTTGTTACAACATGCTGATACAACGAAATTTTTACATGTTGTTACAGCATGCTGATACAGCGAAAATTTTACATGTTGTTACAGCACGCTGGTACAACGACATTTGTCATGTTGTTACAGCAAAATTGTACTTGCTGAAACAGTGACATTTTTGTTGTAACAGAGATTGAATAAATTTGCAGATCTGCAACAATAAAACAACAGTGGTGTTAGGATAAAATAAAACAAAACAAAAAAATATAATAATAAATGGTCTACAAATTCATGAGTTTCCCCACTGAATTGTTGTGGCATGTTAAAACAATGCTAAACTATGATCGATTAAAATCCATTTAAGCTGTGAAAAAATTTGTTTCCTGCTGCAATAGTTTATGGTTTGAAGTTGCCTGTTCATTTCTAGTTTGAGTTGTCGCAGCACCCCCTGAATCACAACCTGCAAATGATGGTTCTGAAACATTTCCCCATCACATCTTGAATTAAAATATGCAATTATGAAGAAACTGAACCAAATCAATGATAAATCCTAGTTTTCTAAAAGATGAGAATTAGAGTACACAACAAATTATAAGATGAATTCTTATCTTTTCGGCATCCTTAGAAATTTAGGATTTACTCCTCGATTTTCATTTAAGCATCATATAAAAAATTAGATATTTTGTGGATTGCACAACTATTCCTTACCCACCTTACTTAAGTAATGTTTCGAAAATCACATTCCACTAAGGGGAAATCACAGATTTTATGCACGAAAGTTTCCTGAGCATGCAGTTCCACGAGTGATGCCTTCATAGCTAAATCACAATTAAATTCCACTATTCTCTTAAACGTAATTCTCTCCAGATTATTCACCCTCTTTTTGGAATTTTTAACTACTAGAATTACTCAAGTAAGGAGAGGAAATATCTCAATAATCGTTTTGTTGCCTGAGAAGCATGCAAATCCTCAAGTATTAGAAATCATGCAGCATCATGACATTGGTCAGACTAGTTTTTGGTGCTATTTGTGTAGTTGGTAGTCGATGTCATTAATGAATAGAGATTTGATGAGCCCACTTCTTATCTTCTCCGGATTTTTGTGCATTGTTGATATTGTCAATTCTTATGATCACGATCCGTTGGTGTAATTCTGTCTTTGTAATCTATACAACATCGACCAAACTAGATGTCACACACCCCCCTTGATCTTATATCTATGGTTGATGATAATGATAGATGTGTTATAGAGAAGTTTAAGAGAAGAATCCAATCAAAGGTTGGTGGATGAGAACCCTAGGCATAGGAGACAAGTGTCATGCACTGATTTTTAAGCATTTTCATGATGAATTATTTGCAATATTCTTGCAGAGACGAAAGGCGATCAGTTCATGCTTTTTGTTCAACTACAATTTTGACGTTGTAAACTGCAAAAACAATCTTTCCATGGAACCGCCACTAGAATTATGGTATGTATAAACACGATGAACAATTCCAGACCTGCACGTAAATGCTTAGATATCCATATGCATATGTATGGTTGCGATTCTGGGCAGGTATTACTGTTATGACAATACGCCTGTCTTTAAGGCTTTATGGTGGGATTTCAGAGAATGCGTGTATGTAGAGGCCGACTCCCCCAGAAATAGTGGGACCTTCTACATCCTGATCCGATTAGGACGTGTTTGGAAAGGACTATGTTGACATGAAGTTCTACATAATAATCAGCAAAATATTTTCATCAGGCGACATATCATGGGATTTTGGAGAACAAGAACTCACCTTCAACATCTGGAGTTAGAGAAACAAAGAGACACATCCAGACTTATATGCCCATACACCCATACGCCCGTGATTTCACTGCTAAATCAATGATGGACAACATTGTGAATATGGAAATTCACCAGGCACTTACTCGATTCAAGACCATAAAAAGATGTCCTTTGTTGCCATGAACAAGGAGAAGTATTTATAGCATAGGGGTATGCTAGATCTATAGGAAATGTCATTGTTTGAATTGCAACTTCTGGTCCTGGAGCCACCAACTTGGTAAGTGGTCTTGCAGATGCATTGCTTGACAACATTTATTTGGTCACTATTACTGGTCAGATGCCACGGAGAATGATAGGCACAGATGCCTTTCAAGAAACGCCATTGTGGAGGTGACTAGGTCTATTACTTGATCATTGATGTTGATGATATTCCCCGAGTCATCAGAGAGGCCTTTTAACTCGCATCATCTGGGAGGTTGGGACCAGTTTTAGTTGATATCCCAATAGATGTTTAGTAGCAAATGACTGTTCCATATTGGAACAAAGAAATAAAAACTCATGGATATATGGAAAGACTCCCAAAGACCCCACATATTTCTTAGTTAGAACAGATCCTGCGCTTGGTGTTTAACTCTAAGAAATCTGTCCTGTATGTTGGTGGGGGTTGTCGCAGTGCTATCTAGGAACTTAGAGAGTTTGTAAATCATACAAGCATTCCAGTGGATAGTACTTTAATAATCTTGGAATCTTTTCCATCTTCTCATGAGAAAATATTGGGGATGTTGGGCATGCATGAGACTGTTTATGCCAATTATGCAATGGATAAAGTTGATCTGTTAATTTCTTTAAGTGTTCGCTTTGATGATAAAGTGACTGATGTGCAACTTGCACTACAAGGGCTTAAGTCAGAACGTTAAAATGAATTGCACACCTAATTGTTGAAACAACATAAAGTGAAGTATAGTTGAGACAAAGCGTGAGGAACTTCAGGAATGTTTTTTTTCAGATCCGAAGGTTTCTCACAACATGCAACACAACCAAGATCAATTTACATCATACACAACTAGGTCTCCATTGACACACTTTCTATTTGTTGAATCAGACCTGTCCTCTGATGTACAACTCAATGTATTAGTATTATGTTTCAGCTATGCGTTTTTAAGAATTGATTTTCTATTTTACTTTCAGGTCATGCAAGGAAACCGGTGTTCACTTTGAGTGGAAAATGGACCAATTTGGTGTACTGAGACAATAATTTTTTTTTTTCATAACATCTATATGTTCTTGGAATTTCTGATTAACGTGTTTTTGTAGGCATTGTATTTCAGGATCGACTATTGTGTTTTCTTACTGGTTGTCACAGAGACTTGTATGCCCTAATTATTCATGATTATGCAGAAAAAAAATTAAAATCAATGGAGCAGTTTGATTAATTTCTTGGGTAAATTTGACAAACAACATATTTAATATTCCAGGGCTTTAATGACAATTCTTAGCAACTGGTTATTATGCACATGGGAAGAGTTGATACAACCAAGACAAATAAGTATGCAAGGGCAACAATAATTTGTACTAAGATTTTCAGGTTCACAGCCGATCGCATTCCATGCTGCAGTGATTTTCAAGAATCACAAAATCGTTAAATGAACACACGCTTTTCTAGACAACTTGAAGGAGTTGTTACTCATTCGAAACATAATGACGTTTGTTGATACACAACAATATTTTTCTGATACACAAATTTTTTTTGTACATCTTGATGTTTGTTGTTACACAAAACCATTTTGTTGTTACATAGAAATGTTTTGCGCATCTTGATGTTTGTTGTTACACAACAACCATGCTGATACACTATTATTTCTGCATTTTGCCAAATTTCATGCTGTGACACTTACCCATTTCTCCTTCAAAGCTGATTAATCATCATGGTATTGACACCCATCTTCCATTGAATTATCCTTCATGATTTCACACACCTATTTTTCTGAGTCGCATACATTCCCTTATCTCTTTCAGTTCATTTTTTCCTTTCCATTTTTCCTTCTGAATAAAACAAACCCCCTTTCCATGATTACATTTCCTTGCCATAAACCTTGTTGCAACTGAGATCTTTACATTTATAGTCCTACCAATCTTTTTATAAACTAGTGTTGAATGATGTGGGATTCTTTAAGGCTCACCTTTCAACAGTCTTGCCCCATCGACCTCGACACCTTATCTGGGATATAGACTAGAGTTCCTTTTGAGTACCTAGAGGCTTGCATGCCTTAATGGCAAGTTCTCTCGCTAGAAATCATGGGAATACATCAATGTCCCTTGATTGTTAGATCTTGCAAGTGGCTTGACATCAACACCTCTATTCGCACTTCGCAAGATGTACTCGGGTACCTTGACACTCATTGACATCACTAGTGATTTTGTCACGCATTGCTTAACGACATTCATCAATGACCGGTAATCCAATGATTTCTCTTCATGCTCGACATCAACACATTTATTCGCATGACTAGAATTGTACCATCGATTTGTAGCAGGTGAAGACTATACACTTTTTCATGATCTCCTTAGGAGTTGCAACAATTTGATTTTGGATCTATGAGAGTACCATAGTTCCATATTTTCTGCCTTCCACATTTCTCATGATTCAGCAGTAGCAGTTCAGATTTCTTCACTTCCCATGATCCAGTTACAACAAGAACAACATTAGCGATTCCATTTTCCTGATCTTGTAGCAGTGACACTGTCCATCAGTCACAGTCAGATATTCTTTTCTCCAGTAGTTAGATCAGTTGCAGCTACAATGCCAGTCACGTTTTCCTGATCCAGCAGCCACAACAACTACATCTACTTTTTGGGTAAGTGGAGGTATGTTCTTTTCTAAGATTTAATCACACAATTTTTTATATGTTGACTTGAATATTTTGGAAAATGTCCTTGCCATGCTCTCTTTCCTTCCACAACCTACCCTAATTTGCATGAGGATATGCAGCCACTTCAGTTGTGGGGGGGGACTATTTCACCACATATTCATTACCATTATTCCATTTTACCATCTCATCATTCCATTTATGATTCACTAACATTTATTTTCCAACGACACTTTGTTGCATTTCGATTGATATACATATTGGCATGATTCATAAAGATAAAGAAAAGGCTTTCTTATACTCAGTGATGCTCTCTTATGCACATTGATAGCTTATTATTTCTAGTGAGTACATGGCTAAATTATTGCAGCAAGAAAATCAATAAGTGAAATGAATGCTGATAACACAAGAACCAACATCTTTTGTATTCATGGTTGTCAAACAAGAACCAACCATAAGAAAATTTCACATGTTGTTACACATATTCACATGTTGTTACTCTTGTATTTCATACCCTGGAAACATTCATTGTTAAAAGGACATCATCAATCAAAGCCATAGTTTAAATGCCAAAAGTTCTTAAGAAGATCCATGCATGGTTGCATGAGGACATGCAATAAGTTGAGTTGGGGGGTATGTTGGGCCTCAGAAATGTCCTATTTTCATCCACCTTTCCCTTCATTATTCCTTACATTTCATCATTCCATTAACCTTCCATCATACCATTGTTATTGGATAAATCCGTAAGTGCAGACACAAACCGATATCCCTAGATCCACCTGGATCTAGAACAAAGCAAGACAGAATGATACTCTTTCCCTAGATTTTAACTATTGAATGTACTAGGAGGCACGATTAAAGAACATACCTTATGGTCACTTCCTTTGGTATTTGTTGCTCCTTCTTTGCTCTAGTGCTCTTGTATAGTCAAGATCAAGACAATACAAACCAACCGAAGTGAAGAAAGCACAATCTATTCAACAATTAATCTATGTATATGATCAAGGAGTTATACAATAAAGTGGAATTAACTTTATGGGAAAGGGACACATTACTGTATCATATTGATGGAAAGTAAAGATTACAACCTAAGCCTTGATGTTGCAAACTCCCTTTCGATGGCCCTTAGCTCTGACACACACAATTGCTCACTTGCATGAAGAAGATCAACCACCTTTGATAAACTTGTTGGAGTTCCCTAGTTGCTGTAGCTTCAGTCCTTCACACAATCTTTCACTAATTCTCCAATGTCTCTCTTGCTTGTTTGCTTCTAACCTTTTCCATGAGAATCCCCTCAATATATAGGAGAGAATGAATTAGTTACTTGGATAAGAATGATCCCAAAATATCTGAGAATCCAGTACTAGGATAACCATTCGAATGCCATCTCATCCTTCTAGAAGATTCCCTTCTAGAAACTTCAAGAATTCATCTTTTTCCTTTCTTTAGAAAGTGTTCGCACCCTAGAATTTATACACAGTGCAAACCCCTCACACCCTGGCTTAAGGAAGCCTGTGAGAATCATGCATTCTTGCAGGCAAATGTATTAGCAGCCTGTGAACCTTCCTCAAAAATGACATTTCTGGAAAGAGAAGAAAGTAACTTTTCTCATGAAAAAGTTCTCATGAAGATCCTGAGTACACCATTATCAATACATCATCATGATGACCAAAATATTGGGTAACAGAATGCCCCCCAAACTATGAGGTTGGAACCAGTGACAGTCGATATACTTTGTAAGCTGCATGTTTGTGTCGAGAACTAGGAGCACATCTAATTGAAAACCTGCGAACACCCAAGCATCTGCAGAATATCATATATACCAATTCTGAGATAGGCATTCCCATACTTAGATCATAGACTGATGACATTATAGACATGGGTCATGGCCACCAATCATACATTGTGGATCCATGCCGTCAAAATATAGCATAGCCACTGGAGAGTGTATCACTCTTCCTACTCCAAAGCACTATCCTAGCTAAATGTTGGTGTAAAAGAGCCCTAGAAAAAGAGTTACTAGATAAATTTTAAGATTACGCAGTGTTTTTAAAAGATGTTGTTTACTCAAAGGTAACAGAAGTGAAACTTATGTTGTATGACTCTGACCCAAACAATGCAAGGATGAGAATGAAATGTATCACTTTTTGTTCAATGAATCCTATGTATGGGAGAGAGAAAAAATATTCCAAATCAACCCAGAACTACAATGCAAAATTCCCTTTCAAATGTCAATGCAAACAATCATATAGCAAATGAAAAGTTTCTATTGTGTCTTTTTCAAAGCTTCAACAATCTCTAAAATTTGATTTTCAAAGTTTTCTAAAACGAAAATAATTTTTTGAAAGAAAAACTTGTGGTTCACTTTCCAAAAAGGACCCTCACTATGCCAATGAGAGCACAGAAAATCAAATCAATGAACAAGCAAAGAACCCAATCTACTCTTTCAATGAAAGAAAAAATAAAGAGAAAACCAAATAGTCTTCTCAATGCAAACGAAAATGTTCTTTCAAACCAATAAGCAAATGAGAAAAACCAAGTACTCAACTTTCAACCAATCACTGGTTCTCAACTAATCAAACACACTCAGAATATGAAGTCAGAGAGAATGGTTTTGCCAAGAAGAGTCAAGAAATGAAATTCAAGACACAAAGGACAAGAAAAACCTTGAAACCCTAAAACTGTTCACGCATGCAAACTAAAGCAAGAAATATATCAATCATAGGTCCAAGAAACCCATAAGAGGTATTCCAACTGATCTGGGCAGTCAGAAAGACCAAAACTCAAAATCAAAATGTTGAAAAAAAAAATGTTCGTAGGCAAGCAATATGACACAGTGCGAGAATCACTGATTCTCGCAGGTAACCTTTGAGCAAGGTGCGAGAACCTCGCACTGAACCCTATGAGCAGGGTGCAAACCTGACCAATTCTCGCAAGCTGCAATGAAGTGCAGTATGAGAATTCCTGAACATATCCAAAAAATTGAAAAATGAAGTAAAATTCAAAAAATCTTCTGGACTCAGAAGGTCTATCAGGATATCCTGAAGACTCAGAGACTGATAGGACATGAGAAAAATGAAACCAGAGCAAATGGCCATAGAAAAACACAAAAAACCACAAAGAAAATGGGATTGCTTCCCAGTGGAGTCGCCAATTTTGTTATTGGATAAATCCGTAAGTGCGGACACAAACCGATCTCCCTAGATCCACATGGATCTAGAACAAAGCAAGACAGAATGATACTCTTTCCCTAGATTTTAACTATTGAATGTACTAGGAGGCACGATTAATGAACATACCTTATGGTTTCTTCCTTTGCTCTTTGTTGCTCCTGCTTTTCTCCAGTGCTCTCGTACAGTCAAGATCAAGACAATACAAACCAACCGAAGTGAAGAAAGCACAATCTATTCAACAATTAATCTATGTATATGGTCAAGGAGTTATACAATAAAGTGGAATTAACTTTATGGGAAAGGGACACATTANGTTCTCTCGTATAGTCAAGATCAAAACAATACAAACCAACCGAAGTGAATAAAGCTCAATCTATTCAACAGTTAATATATGTATATGATCAAGGAGTTATACAATAAAGTGGAATTAACTTTATGGGAAAGGGACACATTACTGTATCATATTGGTGGAAAGTAAAGATTACAACCTGAGCCTTGATGTTGCAAACTTCCTTTTGATGGCCCTTAGCTCTGACACACACACTTTCTCACTTGTATGAAGAAGATCAACCACCTTTGATAAACTTGTTGGAGTTCCCTAGCTGTTGTAGCTTCAATCCTTCACACAATCTTTCACTAATTCTCCAATGTCTCTCTTGCTTGTTTGCTTCTAACCTTTTCCATGAGAATCCCCTCAATATATAGGAGAGAATGAATTGGTTACTTGGATAAGAATGATCCCAAAATATCTGGGAATCCAGTACTAGGATAACCATTCGAATGCCATCTCATCCTTCTAGAAGATTCCCTTCTAGAAACTTCGAGAATTCATCT
>JASDQU010374047.1:58217-69439 GCA_032191745.1 Picea mariana | reverse complement strand
AATCTATATGCTGTGACAGACCTCTGATGGTTTATGTGTATGTGAAGATGTCTTGATGTGATATATGCCAATCTAGTATAACGTTAGCCATGTTATTTGCTATTTGATTGAATTGTCTTGGGATATGTGTAAATGTAATGGAATCAAAATGTCGAGATAAAAGTCTAACCTACAGGTATTTGCAAAAGAGGCAAGGATCACGGACGTGGTATACATTGTTGAGCTGGAGGATGACAAGTTGGGAATCTAATAAGACGTGAAGGTGATGAATATGGTGATGATTGGCCTCAACGAGGAGACCAATGATGGTAGTGTAATCTGCTTGATTGTTGGTGGTTGAGCCTAAACATATGCCGTTGGTGTGGAGTAGGTCATGTGAAGGTGAATATAGGGCCCAAGCAACCGAAGCAAGATTCTGTGTCCAGCAGCTAGCTCCGTTAGCGTAACCGATGTGGTAGGCCAATGGAGGTGGCATCTATCAATAACACGAGTGATAGATTAGATGAGAGGTATGGATAAAATAAGACTAAAAACTCTACAAAAGACATACAAAAAAAGAAAGATCCTAGTGTAGTAGAGCTATGCTCAGGCATAAAATTTCTTTAATTACAACCCGTTGATGGGTTCCTTGAGAGGATGGCCTTCGGGGGAGGCCAGGATGTATGCACCATTAGTGAGGCAATGTTGGATAATGTATGGTTCATGCCACAGGGACTCAAATTTTCCATGGCCAAGGGTATCATGAGCGATATCATAGGCGAGGACAAGGTCTCCTTCTTTAAATGAGTGAATGTTGACATGACGATCAAAGGTGGCCTTTGATCGTTTTTTGGCTGCTTGATTGTTCTGTAATGAAGATTGACGATCTTCATCCAGGGATTCTAAGTTCAGCAAACGCTGCTCTATTGGGGTTGTGTCAGGTAATAGCTCAATAGTGGTGCATAAGGTGGGAATTTCACACTCGATGGGAAGAGTGGCCTCAACCCCATGGACTAAATGAAAATGTGTGAAACCAGTGGCAGTTTTGACTGCTGTGCGATAAGCCCAGAGCGTGGAAAATAGCGTATGATGCCAATTGGTTTTATTTTTGTTAACCATGTGTTGCAACATGGTTTTTAAGACCTTGTTCACTACTTCTACCTATCCATTGGACTGAGGTTATTATGGTGAGGCAAACTCATGGGAGAAGCCTAACCGGGATGAGAGTTCCATGAAAATCTCATTCTCAAAATGTTTCCCATGATCGGAGACTAGTTGGAGTGGTACTCCAAAGAGAGATATGACGTGGTTAAAGAAAAAATGCGTTGTTGTGTCAGCGATGTTGTTGAAGGTAGGCATGGCTTCAACCCACTTGGTAAAGTAATCAACTGCAACAACTATGTATTTGTGTTTGTTGTTGGATGTAGGGTTGCAAGTCATGAAGTTGATGCCCCATTTACAAAAGGGACCGGCGGTGATGAGTGGGTGTAGAAGAGTAGGTGGTGCACGTTCTTTGTTGGCATAAAGCTGGCATTTATCACATTGTTTCATGGCATGGATGCAGTCTTGAAATAATTTAGGCCAAAAGTAACCTGCACGGATGATTTTCTGAGCGGTGGACAACCGTGAGAGATGGCCTCCGTAAGCACCGCTGTGGCAGTCGTTCAAGACTCTGTCGGACTCGTCAATAGTTAAGCATTGATGAAGTATGGTGTCAACTCCTCGCCGATATAAGATGTCCCTGATGAGGAGGTAACGAGGTGCCTGGTGACAAATACGTCAACGATCATCTCTGGAGAGGTGGTTTCCAAATTTTTGTGTTCGGAGATAGACAAGAATATCACCATAACAAGGGTCATCTGAGGGGACAAAACAAATATGTTCATCAAGGAGGTTGGTATTGACCGGTGGAATGGTAATGTTGGAGGGAAAAGCCATGATAAGTTCGGTGAGGATGAGAGCTTTCTTTTTCTTGGGTGTGGAAAATATGAGATCGTATTCCTGAAGGATGATGATCCATCAAGAAAATTTATCGTTAATTTGTCGACGACTGAGCAAGTATTGCATGGGGTTGGAATCTGCGATAACTTTGGTAGTTCGAAGTAGGATATAATGGCGCAGTTTATGGAATGCGAGGACAACTGCGAAGGCTAGATTTTCTTCATGATTGTACTTCAAGGGTGTTTCTGAAAGGTTTTTACTAATGTAGTAAATCACATGCTCACGGGCGTCATCCCCTATTTGGACAAGCACTCCTACTACTGAAATGGTTGAAGCTGATATATAGAGGAGATAATTGCGGTTATAGTCAGGTGGACTAATCAACGGGGCGTTGGAGAGAGCTACTTTGAGATCGTCAAAAGTGGTTTAGGCATGTTTATCCCATTGAAATGGGATGTCGTGATGAAGTAAGTGAAGGAAGCCATGTGTGCGAGTAGCATAATTTGGGACAAAGCATCGTAAAAAGTTGGCTTTGCCTTGAAGGCTCTGTAGTTGGCGTAAATTCCATGGGGGTGGAATTTCTATGATGGCTTGGACTCTGAGGGGGTCCATAGTAATGCCACATTGGGAAACTATGAGCCCAAGAAGGCACCCAACAGTGACGTAGAATTCGCACTTGAGGGGGTTTAAGAAGATATTGTACTGACGACACCTATGAAGATTATTCATAGATCATCGAGATGTTGAGTGTGTTTCTTAGATCGAGCGGTGAGGTCATCTAAGTACACAAGGATGATATGAGCCAGATCGTGAAAAATGTATGTCATGGCCCGTTGGAATGTGGCGTTGGCATTCTTGAGGCTGAATGGCATGACACGATACACAAAGGTGCCCCAAGGGGTTGTTAATGCAGTTTTGTACTGATCAGCGGGGTGAATTTGGATTTGGTTGTAACCAGAGAAACCGTCCATGAAGGAAAAAGCCTCGTGACCTATGCAATCATCGATTATTTGGTCGATGAAGGGTGTTGGAAAGTTGTCTTTGGGACAGGCATGATTGAGGTCGCGAAAGTCCGTACAGACACAGATAGTGCCCTATATTTTGTTAACAGGGACAGGGTTGGAGACCCATGATGTATAGGCTATGGGGTAAATGAACCCTACAGTGCGTAGTTTGTCAATCTCGGCTTTGATGGCTACTGGTTTGGATGGGTGTAACGGTCGTTGTTTTTGGAAGACGGGTGTGATATCAGGCCAGGTGTCTATGTGATGTTCAACAATAGAGGGATCAAGGCCAGGCATCTTTGTGTATGACCAGATGAAAATGTCCTAGTATTCCTGGAAGAGGGCCTTATAGGTGGTGAGTTCTTCTAGAGAACATGCAACGCCAATGGTGATTTCCTTGAGAATTCTAGATTTGATGGAAATATCTATTTTGATGGTTGGGGATATATTGGCCATATTGCCTTCCTTGAAAGCGTCGGGGGCAGGGATAGGGTTATTGAACCAATCTATATGCCCTGATGAGAGAAAATATTTGGTTTCGACTGCGTATATGGGTGTTGGTTAGGAGGCATGAAGGCTTCCTTTGAAAGAAAGAGCGCTCTGTGGTGGAGCGCATCCCATGGGTAATCGAGGTTAGTTAATTCCTCGAGGATATCTTCATCACAATGAAACTAGCGTGAATATAGAGGATCGAGAGGAGTCATCTCGGTGACTGTCACTGTGGCATTATATCCTTCTGATAAAGACGTAGGGGGATTGATGGAGGGGGATTGTGATGGTTCATTCGACATAAACCAAATATCCAGATATTGTGGGTTAAAAATGGCAGTTGGGCATAGAATGTTCATGGTGAAATGAATTGGAGAATTGGGGGGATTTGGGGGTAACTCCTCATATAAATCATCTAGGAACTATGGGGGATAAGGGAGTGCCTCAGGTTCTGGTGGGAAGATATGAACCATATCAATTGATGGGGTAAGGGTATTTATCGGGTCTGTTGGAGGAGGGGGGGGTATGATTTTGAATAGGGACCAGTTGACGATGCATGTATTCAATGATCATAGGACATTGATATGTGAAATCGTCAAGTGATTCACATAGAGAGCAAGGACATCTCATGCATTCGTTGACTGAGGTTGTGAAATAATGGATGTTAGTGATAGGAGTTGAGGTGGGTGTTTTCTGAAAGCTCTGTCGTATAGCTGTTAGTGTCTGTCAGAATTGAGGTAGTTCTAGAAAGTGGTGTGTGTAATGGCCATATTCTAAACAGATGGCATATGCAAATTTGGTTCGCAGTCCTTTGTTACTTGTGTTCTGTGAGATACGGGAAATATTGGAGGAAGCGAAGAGCGGTGGTGGTGCTCAAGGGAGTTGGATGAGATTACGTAATTCGGGGAGAGATGGGCATTTTTTGGTGGGGTGTCCATATTTCTCGCATAGTGCATAAGGAGGTTGGACGCATGGGGGAAGTGGAGCTGTGGGCTCCTTCTTCTTTCGCCTGCCCCCATCTATAGCAGGGGGGTTAGTGAGTGGGGGTGTAGGGGGTATGGTGGGAGTGAGTATGGGAATCTGCATCGGGATTCCTTCTATTTGGGGAGGGAGGGATGGTTGAGGAACCATCTCAGGTGGATGTAAATACCAAACTGGGATTTCCAGCACCATATTAGGAAGGGTAAGCGTTGCAACGACCTGGAAATATTGTACACCTGGTGGGGGGTAAAAGAAAGGGATTTGGGTAAGGGCTTGGGGGATTGTTTCCCAAACCGGTATCTAGCCCTGGGGAAGATCAGGAATGGGTCGAGCTGAATTAGTTCTAGGGGATTCTTGAGGGAGAAGTTTTGCGACTAGTGGGATGTTAGGGATGAAAGAGGCCTCGGTGCGAGGGGGTTAGTTTCAGTTGTCGTTCCGTTGGAGGATACGACACATACTTGTGTGGAGGGATGGAGGAGCGGTGGTGCTCTGTGGTAGGTCCCTAGCAAGGATGGGTATTTGAAGATTTTGGGTCCCATCTCAATGAGTGGATAGGCATCAAGATTAGTGTGGATAAAAGGGAGGATGTTATCGATGTTGGATGAAGGGTTAGTCTCATAATGTGATACTTGATCGATGGTAATGATATTTCCATTATGGGGATACATCATGGTTTGGAATACAAAAGAGGTGACTACCTTCATAGCATACATGTAGCTACAATCAAACAAGATATTGTAGTCGAGCGCAGCGTCGATAACCTCAATGTCAATCAGAACGGTTTTTCCCCTGAGCTCGACAGGGACATTTTGGAAGAGTCCTTCAGGGGATGAGGGTCTACCATCATAGGCTCTTAAGGTAATGGCAGAGGGTATGAGTTCGGGGGAACCAAGTTTCTGCCATACGGATTTGGACATGATACAGGTGGATGCGCCTTCATCAATGATGCATCGGTGAACTGTAATGTTCCGAATTTTTACAGGGATTTGAAAAGCAATAAGAGCAGGGAGGCGAGGTTCTCCACTGTCGAGGTCAAATGTGATGAGTCAGGTATCGTCCGGGTCGACTGCTCCCAAGGAGGAAAGTAAGAACTTCCACTGGGTGGGGAAAGTTTGAAGGACCTCTAATACTGACATGGCAGCTGGGGATTGTGCCAAGTCATCAACTAAACTGTAATTATGAGCTATCCTAGCTTGAGGATTGTGGACATTCTTGTGCAATGGGATGAGAGGAATACGAAGGGAGGTTTCAGTATTAGGGCGAGGAATTATGAGAGGGGGTCCTATTGTGAGTGGAATTGCTTCCAAGGTAGTGGGAGTGGATTCAAGGGGTGTGCTATACTGACGACTGCGTGTTTATAGAAGGACTTCTTCCTCATTGGTAAGGAGGATAGTGCGATCGACAGAGGTGCATGTATTAGGATATTGTCCCAACTGTGGTGGGGTAGGCTGCATGTCTGGTTGGGTATTTATGACCCCTTGGTGTGGGATCGGGTTTTGTAGTACAGCTGGGGGGGTTGTTGTACATGTGGTTGTGGGACCTGCTGAGGGACATGGTCCATTCACATAATCTTTCATCCATTTAAAGTCAGCAATTTGGGGGAAATGGCGAGTATAGTGACCAAACTCATCACAATGGGCACAAGGGAAGGTGGTCCTAACATTGTTGTTGTTCCTTCCTTGACGTTTGTTGTTGTTGCCCCCTTGGGGGTTTTGATTCTCCTGGTTTTGGTTGCCCCCAACAGATTGGTTCTGCTGGGGTTGGTTCTGGTTTCCTCCTGGTCCTGGATTATTATTGTTCCAATTTTTTCCTTTCTTTCTGGTATTGTTCGATTGATGGGGTGGATTTTCTATGTTTAGTTGTTCAAAATTTTGATATTGCTGAATGGGAGAGGGTTGAAAAAAATTAACCCCAACATGTGGTGGTCCTTGTGGTGGAGCCATAGGCTATGGGGGGCCAGAAAATGGAAAGTACAGATTATGTTGAGGTGTTTCTCCATAAGGTACATAGGAGGGCGTGGCACTTTCACTAGTGCTTAGGGTATAGGCTGAGGTAGAGGGAGTACCGACACTTGGCTAGATAGGTGGGTGGTTTAGGGGTGCCAGCGGGGGTCCACTTATGGGTGGTGTCAGGGCAACAGGGTATGGTTGTTGATAAGGTGGAGGAGGATAATAAGGGATTCCTCCATATGCCGATGGATATTGAGGTGAGCCATACATGGGTGGTGTTGAGGTGTTGGGTTATGGTCTGTAGTGTTACCAATCAATCCATCTATTGAGTGAGACATCCCAGGTTTGTCTTGGCCAAATGGAATGGGTTTTGGGGCGTCTGGGAGTACCGTGTATAGGTATTCGGACTGGGCATATATGAGTTCGAATTGTTGGGCCTTGTTAATGGATTCTTCTTCAGTCTAGGGAAGGTGGTGGCCACATCTTTCGCAAGGAGGGAAACAAGTGATTTGAGGAACCAATTGAGACACTGTTAGGGGGTAGCATCAGCTTTGCAGAGGCTATGTCGCTGATGCCATTCATGGATGTGGTTGGCAATATGTGTAGAGGCGGTTTTCTTGAAATCTGAGAGTATTTCAAGGCCATTGTCATGACGAATGGGTAATTGAAAGAAGGTCAAAAATGCTTTGGCCAAGGATTCAAAAGTTGTGTGGGACCCAGATTTTTCTTCGACATACCATTTAGCGAATGGGCTAGTGAGTGTTTGTTGAAATAACCTTAATCGGATTGAATCATCCATGATGTTGTTCAAAGAACACCATAGGTGAAATGTCATGATATGGTTGGCAGGAACATCTCTTGCTTTTCCTTCAAACTTGGGGATGTCTGATGGGAGTTTGGTAGGCATTGCAGGCCATGTGGAGTTGTGCAATATGGGATCATTGGTGAGTTTAGTCAGATCCGGTATGTTGAGGGAGGCTAAATATGGCATATGGGGTGGTGGTGTAGGATTAGTTCCAGCCATAGTGTGAGTGTTCTGAGTACCTGACCCTTGGAGGGGACTAGGTGGGTTTGTACTTTCCCCTTGAGAGGAAGTTTCCCCCCCGCTTCCGTGTAAAGGAGAGTGAGTGGAAGGTGGACCTTGGGAATTGGACCCAAGGAAGGTGGAACTGAGCAAAGTTGATCCCAAGACAGTGGCACTCACAGAAGTGTGAGAAGTGGAGCCAATGAATTGGCAAGACTAGGAACTCCTCCTAGAATAGGAGGGAGATTTAGCAAGCATCTGGAATGATGGGGGTTCTGTGGGTCCCCTATGATGTCTCACTAGCTGAGTGAATGTGTGCGAATGGTGGTGAGAGTAATAAATAAACAAGAGCTTTTGTTGCAAGTTTTGAACTTTACAAGATATATATCCAAATCAAATGTAATCAGAAGGGCATCATACATAAAGTGTTTTGATAAAGAAGCATATATGTGGATAGGTGGATTTTGTCCGCGTGGAGGAACAAAGAAAACAAATGCTCGTGTTCTAAAAGACGTAATGTCCTTCCTCTCAAAATAACACTGGACCTTCCAATAACACTCGACAGTGGGGTATGAAGCCACCGGAAGAGAAACTAGTGAAGGATAAAGAAATCAGTTATAATGAGGGGTAGAGGGGGCATATCCCAAAAGAAATGGCGATATTTACCAATAGCCACACAAAATCCGATCAAGGTGCAATTGCATCCCACAATTGCCACCTGGGTAGATGTCCTAAAATTTGGTCACTAGGTACCTCGGTCGAAGTGCGACATTTAAATTTTTGGCCTAAGAAATGGGTCACAGGCTGGATCCCGTCCAAGAGGTGGGTGCCTCAAGGGGGGATGCATATAACAACCGAACCTTGGCCTTCAACCCTTTACGGGTATATCCCTACCTTATGGTGTTAGGAACACTTGAATTGGAGGATTTAAAGTTCCCTATTTGACAACTTCTATTGTTTTGAAAATGTGAGAACCAGATAACGGGGAGTTATTTGGATGCCTATCCCAGAAATCCTACCTAGACTAAAAGATTTCTTTTGGCACCTCTTGTGGAGGAAAACTTAGTGAGTTTTTAGAAAATTTTTAGATGTGGTTGTTTGAGAGATTGGGGGTGTGAGCCAATCTCGTTGAAATTAAGTGGGAGTGGATAGTTTCGTCAAGAAAAGAGTGGGGTGTTTTGGAATCCCTTTTGGAGGAAACTTACTTCAACCTCCACGTTTCGAGATGAAAACTATGTGAGTGAGAAGTGACTTTGGTGTGTGAATGAGTGAAAGTGTGCCAATTTTTTAATGAATTAGGTGTCACCTTGCTGCATGTGGACTTCGCTTGGTCCTTACAAGTCTTTGAGTACCTATTTAGATAAATTTCATTGGTACAACCTTGTGGAATTCAAAAGTCCCTAGGAAGATAGCATGTGGACATGTGGGTCCTTTACTATTCCTTTAACTCCCTAATGTGATTTAATCTAATAAAGCTTTGAAACTATCCTAGATTGTGATCATGTGGGCATGTATGGGCCTGTTACAAAACCTTTAAACTTCCCTAGTGATTTAATCTAAGAAAGTAAATTTCAACACTATCCTATCTTTGTAGCATGTGGGCATGTATGGGCCCGTTACAATATTGAGATGTGTTTTGAAAAATAAACTAAGATGAGTCCTGGGGGGGCTATTGTCCTCTCCTAAAGATTTTATCTTTTTAAGGGAGATGAAATTGTCTTTCAACCTCTTTTTGATTCTCAAGATCGCTTTGGAGCGCGAGAGAAGAACATACTCAATGCTTGATATCCAATTTCTAGTCCCAATGCAAGTTTTATATGTGATGTAGAATGATTCCAACTTTTATTCAAAGCAAGCCATCCATGTGGAGAAATAAAAAGAAAAAAGAGGAAAAATAATGATTTTTAACCAGTAAGTGCCGATGTGTTTTGACTAATCCCTTTATATGAGAGGGAATGTTAGTGTGGTGTAGATTACAACATGCATGGAATTATCTTTAAGAAGGTTATGGGCCTTCAACAGATCAAAAAAAAAAAACGTACAATGTGTTCTTTTTGCATAGGTGTGCGGGTTTCAGACTAGACAAAGGCGCTTTGAGCGCCAATGCACGAACCGAAAAATATTTTTGAGCATAGGTGCACAAAAGGAACGGAGTAATGCAGTGATTTTGGCACACGTGCGCATGATGCATGGCTGTGGGCCAATAAACCCGCACACAACTATCACACAGCCATGAAGAAAATCCTGGATGGAATTATCTCATCTCAGCTTTGAATTTGATGTTTTACAGGTTGGCTTGGGCTGGTTATGGTACCTGCAGGTTAATTAAGTAAAAATAAGAGCTAAAATAACCCAAATGGGGTAGGAAATTGATACCTTTCCCCAACAAAGTCGCCAATCCATTGCTCCTCTTTTGTCACCTAAATGAGAAAAAACAGAGGTGCTTACAAGCTTAGTTGGGTTAGCTAAGAAAAACAATAGTAAAGGAAAGGGTTAGAAGAATAAATATAAAAGACTAAGCTAAGAATTAAACTAGGAAAGAAAAACACAACTAAACTATTGTGCATAAGGACATAAGAAAAAGAAACAAACAAGACTCATGTCACCAATGGAAAGGATTGTATTAGTGAAAAGAAAACACCAAAGAGAAAGGGGACTTTGGGTCCCTTCTTCCTCCAAGGGAGGGCTCTTGGACTCCCAAGATTGAGCTCTTCTTACAAATTGGAAACTTGAAAGAAATGGTGAAAGAATCTCAAGCTAGCCCACTCAAAAGGTGATGTGGATTGCCCAAATGGAATGGTGCTAGTATGCTCTTGATAAGAAAAAAGGTTTCCCCAAGAGAATAACAACAACATAACCTTGCAAATGAATTCCTTGAAAATGTAGTGCACCCATGGCCTTGTTTTATAGAACCACTTTGAGGTATTGTGCAACTAGTTTTTAGTGTGAAAAGGGGATGTTTAGGGCACCTTTAGGTCTTTGACCATCCACCCAGCTGGATCCAGCCGATATTTTGATGTCAAATCGACTTGGAAGCTGAACCAAAAGTGGATGGGAGGTCGACCAACATCATAAATGTGTCGTTCTCAGGTGTGCACGGCTTTTAGCATCCACAATCATGCATCGTGCGCATATGCGCTTTTCCTGCATTTCTTGATGGCGCATGTGCGTGCGTGCCCTGTGTAGTCATAGCACATCTTGATTTTATAACTGATTGTATAGTTTTGGACCTTTTGGAAATGTTTTTTTGGTAATTTTGGTTCATCGGTGAACTCATAACTGTTTGAAGATGCTGGATTCCTGTAACCATTTGCGGATGAAATTTTAGTGATAACACTCTTCTTCTACTAGTTGCAACAAGTTATGTAAATACTATCCTAAACAACAATGGAAATCAAGAAGTAAGCCAAGTTAATATATATAAGAAACAATGGAACTTACAATGCGATGCAATATTCCTCCATGCTTCTCCTTTAAATCCCCTTATATGCACTTCCATAATACTCTAAAGTTTGATACCTTTCATATGAACTCCCTTTCAACCTTGAGAGGCCTAGTTTATATAGGAGCTTGGGAGGTTTAACCAACATAGGGAATCAAGGGAATGGTTGAGGATTAGGTGCATAAAGTTGAGATTCTTCCTCCCTAAGTTAGGATTGAATTACCAAAGTAGAATATCTCAATCTCATGAGTCACCCCAAACCATAACAACCCAAATATCCTCAAAACTTATCCCACAAAAAAAGGAGGAATCAATTAAAAACTCTCCTAATAGGAAGTCCACACTTCCCTAGAGTGGCAGAAAGAGCATCCTGGACACTCCCAAATGGTCTACTAAGGGGTGTCCATGGGGGG
>JASDQU010374047.1:36465-50123 GCA_032191745.1 Picea mariana | reverse complement strand
GGATGATTTTAAGGATGGAAATTTATTTTAAAATGTAGAAACCTTGGCAAATCTTACTAATCCTTCATATGCCAACTATAAATATTTTGCGATATTTTTGTAAAAATATTCAAATTTCTAAGGATTTTATATAGTTTTTATAAAATTTTGGCGATTTTTAAGGTAAAATAATTTTTTCCTATAGAATTTGGGCGAATCATTTTTAAAATAGCGAATCTCTTTTTTGGAAAAACCATGGAAAATTAGCCCATGATCGAAGTTTAGCCCCTAAAATAATCCATGGTGCTCTTTCTGCTTGGAATAGTTTCCCTTTATTGTGGCCTATGTTTTTTAGATACTATTCCTATACACATGCCTCATCCATTGTACTTGGATTGAAAAGCATCACTTTCTTTCGCAGATGGCTATGTAGACCCCCTAGATACTTAAGGATTACATCTGGGTTCTTGGGAGAGATACCCATCATGATGGCCATGTTTCTTAACTCGGTGGTGTACTCCTGTACACTCTACCCTTTCTTCTAACTGAAGTAGTACCATCAAATCCATTAGTCCTCTACATACCTGATAGGGTAGAATTGGGACTTGATGAGGGTTTTGAATTCCTCCCACCTAGTTACTGGAATATCACACTCTATCCTAAGTGTTTCCATATGGATTTCCCACTAGGTTAAAGCATGGCCCTCTAACTTCAATCTAGAAAATGATATTTTTTGTTCTTCATTTATATGGTGAACACTGAAATAAACTTCCAGTTGTTGTAACCAATGATTCAATTTTAATGCATTGATCTCACCTTGGTATGGATTTATGTCCAATTTTTAATACATATTGAATAAATGTTTTGAAGGGTTTATGGTACTGGAACTCGACTTCTCTTTCTCGAGTTCTTTTCGAGACTCCTTTTTTGAGTCTTTGTTATCCCCTAGTTTCTTATATGATATGATCTCTGAATTTGAGCCTCCAACTTCTCTAAACAGTTCGAGATTGCTTGCTAGATCTACCATGAGGAGGGACACATTGCCAGATATGTCAATGGATTTCTCTTCCAGCCTCACAAATATTTCCTCTGCTGGATCTCGAGGTTTGTTATGAATAGATTCATCGACCATGGCCAGGGTTTTGCAAATTTATTTTTAAACCGATTCTTGGATCCCTACAACTTTCCATAAATACCCCAAAGAAACATGATCTGATACCAATATGATCTGTAAAATTCTATGAATATTCCACTGCACAGTTCAACACAACAGATCTAATAAAATATTGAAATCTTCACTGTGAAGGTTAATTTCTTGTAGATCTTAGATTCTTTAATTACTAGTTTTCTTCTTAAAATGTATGAAATAACTGAAATGAAAAAAAATAGAGAACATAAATAAATACTCGCACACCATCTATAAATAAACTTAAGATATAACCTAAGAAACTCAATACATGAGATAACCTAGCTATAAGGTGAGGCTGATGTGCTCTCTTTTCTTCAAATGAAAGTACAAAGAAAGAATCAATATCTATAGAGTTTCCTTTGACACTATGGTCTATATGGATACTATATAATCTCTCCTCCTCTATTATGATATCAAAATACCACTCCTAGGTTCTCTTCTCAACTATGGAACAAATACAATGCTAAAGAATGGAACCCCTTCTCCTCTTAGCAACCCGATATTTAAAATTGTCTGATAGCCATCTAGGGGTAGGGTTTTGACTTCATCAAACCTCAATTTTGATAAGGTTTTATACCTTTTAGAAAATTCTTGAAATTACATACATGGCTAGCCCCATATGCATGAGTAATGGGGGATAACATAGCATCCACTCATACCATGGTGGTCAACACAATAGGTCAACTTGTGGGAGGCATAACTTTTGCATACGAGCTCAGATAGATGTGATTTTTGCACTATTGGAACGGTCTCATTGTGTTGAATAGTGTCAAGGGGTCTAAGATAAATACAATAAAAAATTTCCCTAAAACATTCCCTTTGATGCATCAAAATGGATTTATAAGGTTTCAAACCCCATTTTTTCAAACAAGGACCTGCCATTAAAATGACCTTGCAACCTAATTCCTACATTTTTTTCCAATCTAAAAGCATTGATATAGATGAAAAATAATATAATGATCGAATTTGCATCATTAGAGCCCAAGCCACTAGCTCTAGAGAAGTATCCCATGCAAGGAGATGACACACCACTCCATGAAGGTACAACCTTTCAATTATGGGAAAAGCATAAAGAAACAATGAAAAACATCTCCAAAGAGATATGAACATCCCAAAGGAGGAGGTAAAACATTTCCCCTCATCAGACTTGCACAAAGGATAACCCTAAAAGGTATAACAAGTATGAGTACTCCAATGTTTTTTCAATTATGAGAAGAATGGCCATGCAACATAAAATTTGTGGTATATGTATTTTTTTTTGGATTAAATAACCATTTTGTGGCCATGTGTTGGAATATAAATTCTATGCAGAGGAATATCATGTCCTTCTTGAAGGAGGACAAATATAGAGACCACTCTCCAAGTCAAAAATGGGGAGAAACATAGTTACCAACTTAACGAGTTCTCGTTTTTTTGGGGTTACATTTTTTACCTCATTTTGAAAATTTATGCTACCGGTATCACCCCCTCCCTTGTTAGTTTTTTTTTTTAGATTTTAAATCTTCTTATTCATAATGTATCCACATTATTTTTTTAAATGCTTATTTTTTCATCTATTTTTATTTTTATCTATTTTTTCAACGATGTTTTTAATCATTTTTCCATGCTTCTTTCAATGTTAGAAATGTTGTATACCATTTACTTTTTTGAAATTAATATTTTTCAAATAATTGTGTCTCCTTAATTAATTTATGGTTCCATACTTTTTAAATATCTAGTGGAAAATATCATTTTTAACACATTGTTTACCTTTACTTCAATACATAGAAAATAATTGTAGTTAAATAACACTATTTTTACATATTTTAAAACCATATATAACAAAAAAAATTATACATTTTGGTACATATCCATTTAAAATAACATGTCAAATAAAACATTTTTATGGACATAATTGAACAAAAATAGTGGAAAAAAAAAACATGTTTTTCTATATTTTTATACATTTGAAATAAAAAAACATGACAAAATTTCATGTCATTTTCCCTAGTATAGTGATTAACATACAAATAAAAGTAAAAATAAAATAACAAAAAATATTCATCATAAAACAACAATAGACACATATTCTTTCTTATTTTAAAATCTGAAAGTCAAAACATTATAGTTATAGATTATAGCGCATTTGCAAAATTGAGCATCATTTTCAAGGGAATCTCAAAACTAATCAACAATATCATATATCGGAAATTCGTCATTCTCAATAGACACATTATCATATTCTTGGACATCATTTTGTGCTTCCATTCTGTCATTTTTCTCTTCCATTGGGTCTTTGATATCCACAAGTTCTCCAAAGTGATCCTTTCCAATCAATAATGGTATTTGAGGTTCCTTTGACATTTGTTTCCACTTTTGATTCATTAAAATCTCCTTTCCTCAAGCCAACTTCTCGCATTTCATTTGGAAGAGTTGGAATAACATTAATTCTTTGCTGAATAAAATTGCATTGTAGTGGGTCACTTTCAATGGCTATGCAATTTCTTCCTTTTTGTAAGAAACACATTAGTGTTGTAACTAATCACCAAATACAAAATAAATAATTACGTTAAATAATGTAAAAAAAAACATAAATTAAAAATAATAAATATTGAATCATGATTTCATAAATTTTAGATCATAATTGTTACTTGAACTCAAGAACAAATCCAAAACCCAATCTCCTTCATTTGAAAATGTATCTATAATATAATTAATTAATGCTTGTGGTTTTTGATAAATTTCAACCAACTCTCCTTTCAAATACGTTTCCTCATATGTTAGCTTTCTAACCACAACATTGTAAACCAATAATCTACTAGGCTTCCCTCCATCCTTTACATTGACAAGAATAGAATTATAAGAATTATATTTTGTCCAGGTTGCAAGATGTATACTCTCAATATCATGTGTAAATGGTTCTCTATTGGAGCTATGAATATTAGGCTTGTTCCTGTAACATAAATAAGTGCAAATTCAATTAACTTGTGAATTAATAAAATTGATTTGTAATTTTAATCACTAAACATACACTTTCAATATCTTACCAAATAAGATGCATCCTTGTCTTTTATTTTATCTTGAAGCTTGATTGTACTAATCCTTGTTGTGCGTCTGAATGAAAAACCAAAAATCTCCAAAATGGTGATGTTGTGACTTCAATAAATCCCATAACCAATTTATTGAAAGCTTGGTAAGTATAAGGCTCAGTATCATATCCAATGTTTTGTATATTATAACGATGAGGGATATCTGCAATAACTAGGGATTATTCCTTTTTAGGAACAACATTTACAATTTGTTCACAATCACCTAAAATCAATTTATACTGAACAATGTTGAYCCCATTCCAAATGTAGTGATCAAGGGTGTCATCAAGTTCAACAGTTCGAACACATCTCCTTCTTTCTCTTTCAAACTYGGATTTTTGAATAAAACTTTTGAAGGTTTTAGGTACTCCATTTGCATTCTTMTTTTACATMTTTAATGAAACAAACAAACATATAGTTATATATCTATAACTAATAAAATAGAAATAAATTAACCTACAAATGAATAATATGAATGTAATAAATCAACATACCTTTTTGAATGCAACAAAAAATTGTTTSAATAATGTTGTAGAGCTTGAATCTAGATAATTGAGTTCAACATCATCCCAACTCTCTTCATTCAACATCTTAACCATTTCCTCTTGTATTCTCATATACACCTTGTGACTAAATAAATAATAATAATAATGTTATAATGATATATATAATAAAATACTTAGAACATTGATATGTTAAACTGAAAAAATTAATTTTATTTTCCTAACATAAAGAAAAATAACTCAACAAACTTACTTTTTAAATTCATCACACATTTTTTCCATTGACAATTCACCCGACCTTACATGTGATAATATAGATATGATAAGTTTCTCATCCTTCACTCCTTGTATCTTTTTCCAAGGTGTTATAGTCATATCTTCTAGAAGATTCTTGATTTAAGGACCCGTCTTACTTGTGCTAGATATTAAGGGTTTAGCCTTCTTAACTCTCTCTTTTTATATACCAATATTTTCCCATAGGATGAAGATCTCATCTATCAAATCCAATACATGTCTAGTTCTAAATCCCAATTGAAAATAACTATCCACAACTTTGAATACATCACTTCCTTTGCGATTTTTTTCTTTTGCATTTTCATCATCAATTGGGAAGCTTGTTTCCATACAACATTGCTTCTCAAACTTTGCATCAACATTTGATATCTCCCCACGACATATTTAAGAAAAAAAATTATGGATAAATATCACCCTTTGAATGAAAGTCATGGACATCCTATACTCATTATCTGTGTCATGATCCCATGCCAATAAATTTTCTTCTTAATGCATTAAACCAACATAAATTATGCGTTTGAATGTCTTAAAAAGAGGGTTATTGGGATATTCTTGCATCAATTCTCTTCTAGCCTATGTGGAATGATTTCCTCCACTCACATAATATTTGTAGTCAAAACATTTTGATCTATAAAATTCATCCATGCTAGGAACTTCCATTGGGTCAACAAGAACTAGGTATTCAACCACATTTTCATATGGATTGTACTTAATAAATTCTTTCAAATTGTGAATATGCAAGTGATGAGTTTTTCTAATTTGACATTTTTCTTTCCCTTGTTTAGGATTATAAAGTTGCTTCACATTCAACTGAAATGTATGGCCATTATCAACTAAGTTTGTCATCCTCGATCTATTTCGAATGATATTTTTTGTTGTTTTCATAATACCATCTTCTAGATCAACACCTAGTGTTATTATTTCTCTTATACCTTTAGGACTTTCATTATAATATTCAAAGCTAATGATGACTTCTTGATCATCAACAACATTTTCTTTATTCCTCTTCTTATTTAAATGGGTTTTATCTAAATCAACGATTTCTTCATAATCAATAGGAATGGAATCATCCCTGACCATCGCTCTTTTGTGTTTCTCTTATTTATTCTTCTTGCGAGAAGGAGTGATAACATGATTGGGACTAATATCAACAAAATATTCATTTGGAGTTTCCTCATATTCAAATGTAATGTTTTTAGGATTTCTAGAAATATGACTTTTCTTTCTTCTTTCATGTTCTTGTTTGTCTACTCTTGCAGCTTCAACCTCCGTTACTTTTTGTTTATTTTTCCTTCCTTATTGTTCCTTATCGATATGAAAGGAATTGATGACTTCCATGCTATTTTTATATATAGAGTAAATCCTCACTAACATATGTTAAATTATTTCAACAAAATCCTATAAAAATAAAATATAACATTTCCATGTTAAATTAAATTAAAAAATTAAAAATGATACTAGAAATAATACAGGATACTAGAAATAGAAATAAACAAACTTACATTGCCTTTCTCAATGTCTTCAACGATATATGCACATAATTATATAAAACATTCATCCCTATTATAATTTCTCAATTTCAAACAATATATAATCTTGATATAAGTCTTGGCTTGTTTCACGAGTGCATAAACAATAAAAAATAAAGGTATTGAGGACAGATAATGGTGGAGAATTCTGCGGAAATGAATTCGAAGAATTCTGTAAGAAGTGTGGTATAGCAAGGTAGAAGAATACTCCATATACACCTCAACAGAATGGAGTTGCAGAAAGGATGAACAAGACACTGATGGAAAAAACAAGGAGCATTCTTAGTGGTGTCGAGTTAGGACAGAAATTCTAGACAGAGGCAGTGGGTACATCATGTTAACTGGTCAATCGATCACCCTCATCAATGCTAGATGATAAAACTCCACATGAGGTATGGTCTGGAAAGAACCCCTCTCTTGAACATCTTAGAGTGTTTGGTTGTGATGCTTGTGTACATGTTCCAAAGGAAAATAGGAATAAGATGGATAGTAAAGCTGAAAAGTGTATCTTTATTGGTTATAAATATGGTGTGAAAGGCTATAATCTTTGGAACCCAGAAACTAAGAAGATTGTTTACAATCGGGATGTTGTTTTTAGAGAGGTAAAAGATGTTTCCAAACAAGAACTCCTACCATGGAAAGAAAAACTTGAGAAAATAGAGCTTGAGTTGGATGATGAAAAATCTTAATCATCTGAAGAAGATGAATCAGAAGAAGAAGAACCTCATACCCTAGTATTGAGGAGATCAGTGAGAGAAAGAAGGCAACCAGAAAGGTATAGTCCACCTAATTTTCATTCCAATTTTGCTTTATCTATTGTTGATGATGATCCCAGAACTATCAGGGAAGCAGTGAATTCAAAGGACAGTAAACTATGGAAGAAGGCCATGGTTGAAAAAATGCATGCCTTGGATAAGAATGAGGCATGGGATATAGTTGAATTTCCAGCTAGAAGAAAATATGTTGGTAGCAAATGGTTGTTTAAGAAGAAGTTTAATGGAGAAGGAAAGGTGGAGAAATACAAATCTCGGTTAGTAGCAAAAGGTTATTCCCAGATAGAGGGAATTGACTTTGGTGAGATTTTTTCTCCTGTTGCCAAGTTAAATTCTATTAGATTTATTTTATCTATTGTTAATATTTAAGTGGAACAGATGGATGTGAAGACAACATTTCTACATGGAGATGTGGAAGAAGAAATCTACATGAAGCAGCCAGAAGGATTTGTAGTGAAGGGAAAGAAAGAGTTGGTCTGTAAGCCAAATAAGTCACTATATGGTCTGAAGCAATCACCTAGGATGTGGTACCAAAATTTTGACACATACATCCTTGGATTGGGATTTGTAAGAAACAGGGCTGATCACTGTGTATATTCCAAGCAGGTTGGTAATCACTTCATTTATGTACTGCTGTATGTTGATGACATGTTGCTGGTAGGAAATAACATGGATGTTATCAAGGAGGTGAAATCACAGCTATCCTCCAAATTTGACATGAAGGATCTCAGTGCTGCTAACTTCATTTTGGGAATGGAGATTAAAAGAGATCGTGCAAACATGAAACTCTGGTTGAATTAGAGAAAATATGTTGAGACGATATTGCAAAGGTTTAATATGCATGGAAGTAAACCGGTCAAGGTTCCTATTTCTATAGGTGTAATGTTATCTGCAGATCAGTGTCCCAAGACACAGGAAGAAAAAGAGGAAATGTACCATGTTTAGTATGCCAGTGCATTTTGCAGTTTGATGTATGCAATGGTCTGTACTAGACTAGACTTTGCACATGCAGTGGGAGTTTTGAGCAATTATATGTCAAAACCAGGAAAGGAGCATTGGACATCAGTAAAGAGGGTCTTTAGGTATCTTCATGGCACTACCAGTTATGGATTGTGATACCAAGGAAGACTAGGATTGGACAGAGTGGTGGACATACATGGATTTGTTGATGCAAACTGGGATGGAGATTTGGATCGCAAAAGATCTACAAGTGGGTATGTGTTTAACCTATTTGGAGGAGCAATCAGTTGGAAGAGAAAAATACAGGCTGTAGTGGAACTCTCAACTAGAGAAGATGAATACATGGCAGCCACTCATGAAAGAAAGGAAGTAGTATGGTTACAGAGATTGTGTTTACATACTGGGTTGGTACAACAAGTAGTGAGATTAGATTGTGGCAATCAGATTGCAATCTTCCTGGAAAAGAACCCAGCTTATCATTCGAAGACAAAGCATATTGATGTTCAATATCACTATGTGAGAGACATGGTTGAAGAAAATAATGTGTTGCTAGAAAAGGTTGACACTTTGAATAATGTTGCAGATTCATTGACAAAGTCTGTGAGCATAGAGAAGTTCTCCTGGTGTAGAGTAACAATGGGCATTTTTGCCCTGGATTGTTGACTATGTAAGCCCGTGAACCCCAGTATGCAAAGAAAACAACAAGTGGGAGAATGTTGGGTATGTGTTATAGTTTTTGAATGTGTGTGTGTGGGCATGCCAGATTCGAGAACTGCCTCTGACGAGGTTTGGGGCAGCGCCCCGAATTTTTTTTTTTTTTGGGTGGCTTTTGCTATTTTAACGGTTTTTTCTATTTTTAGTCGTTTTCTAAATTAATCCCGGATTAAGGGATTAGGGTTTTGGTAGCTACGGAATACCTAAAAAATTGTATATATTGTATGGTGAATGGTGAAATTAATACAATGAAGAGTTGAAAGGTGCGACACCAAGGAAGGCTAGTTTTCTCCCGGTTAAGGGTTTCCAACGTAAATCTATGTGTACTATGTGTATGAGCCATTGATTAATTTATGTTTTTATTAAGAATCTATATGCATTTCTTTACTTCACAGGTTTAAAACTTACAAACATGTGGTATCATCAAGAATCCCAACCTTGGCAATATGCCTCTCTCCAAGATAGTTTATCAAGATTTTCCACCTTTCCCAATGGAAACCAATATCTTGAAATGTACACATATATGAAGCTCAAGCTACTGCGAATCAAATGTGTTGGTTATGGATCATGAAAGAAGTAAAGGAATCGAGCCACATAATTGTTTTTTGAAAATTTGGATAAATTATGGGGAAATTCATTCAAAGAGGAGTCGAAGAACAGATTGATATACAACATGATTAAAAAATTGATTGTTGATGATAAAATCTCTAGTGATTCCATCAACTCACCAAAACAAAATTTAGGAGACAAATGGAGGAAGTATCATGGTTCTAACAACTGGGAAGGCTCGTTGGACCCTTTATATGAGAGATAATCAAATATGATAATTTCATCCAAGCCACCTATAATTCCATGGACTTTGATTCCCAATTCCAAGAATATGGTTCTTGTAAATACAACGAGTGTTCGTTTCTTAAGAAAGAGAGGATCAAGTGTAAATGTGTTGAACCTGCAAAGAGTAGATCTAGATAGAAAATACCACACACATTTGCAGAGAGAAATTTAGAAAGAAGAAGAAAGAGAGAAAGAATGGAAGAATTATCATTAACCGTAATGAATAATGAATAATTTACACATGATATACTCTATATAACTCAACCAATGCACACTGGAGGTGAAGCCAATGTGCCATAGTGGTGGTCTAGAGTGATCTTGACACACACCAGCAGTTATGGGAGTGAACTGTCACATAGTATAGTCTCTTAGGTAGTTACGAGAGTGAACTGCCACCTAGATGAGTTAACTAGTCTACCAGTCTTCGGTTAACTAACTGAAACATAGTGAAGTGAGGAGATCGGGGAATCATGGGTAATGTGTTAGTTTGGTGATGATACCAAGGCTAATGTGTATTATATGGTGATGATCCCAATGTTGCATGGTGAAAAAAACAATGTAGCATCTAGACTACACTCAACTAGTCAAACTGAAGTGAAAACTGAAGAGAATATTCTCCCTAGAGGAATATTCTTCCTAAAATATAAGAGACTGGATAATGACTAATAATGACTAATAAACAAGTAAAAACCTCAGGAAAAATAAATCCTAGGTGTATGTGAAGTAACTCCAACACCCCCCTTGAACATCACTATGGTGAAAACAAAGAATGGGTCCTGACAATGAGGCCATGTTAGGTACCCAAATAAAAAATATACACTAAAATAAAGTGAGAAAAGAGGGAAAAAATCATGGGAAAACCCCTTCCTCAAGGTACAATGTATGCAAAAAGAAGAACTACAAATTCTAGGCAACTGTGTCCTTTCCTCCAAGATGACTTCACAAAGAAAGGAACTTCTTCTCAGTGAAGGTCTTGGTGAATATGTATGCCATCTGTTCTGCTGAAGAAAATAATTGTAGGTCGATGATCCCCTCGTGTGCTAAGTCCCAAATGTAGTGCATGTGGATCTCGATGTGCTTCATCCACTGCCTTTGAACTGGATCTCTGCAGAACTTTAGAGTGCTCTGGTTGTCACACCAAATGATGATCGGACAGTGAAACTAAATGCCCAACTCAATGAGAAAATTTTGTAGGCACATAGCCTGAATGGTTATGTTAACTACCCCTCTATACTCTAGCTCAGCTGAAGATAGAGAAATGACAATTTTCTTTTTTCTCGACCAAAAGATAGGCTCGGAACCAACACTGAGTGAGTAACCAGATGTGGAATTGTGATCAGTTTTATCGTTAGCCCATTCAAAATCAGTGAACATGATAAGATCCAATGCAGAGTATGTTTCATAATGAATCCCAAAGGTTATGGTGCCCTATACGTATATAAGGATACACTTTGCAACCTTCCAATGTAGCTCATGTGACTCCTGCATGAATCTGGAAACTGCGCCAACTGCATAGGAGAGGTCTGGTCTGGAGTGTGTGAGATACAACAAGATCCCCATTAGTTGTTTGTACAGTGTGCTATCAAACAACAAAGTGTCCCCACCATCCTCAAGTTTGACTCATAATAGGAAAGGAGTCAGAGCAGACTTGTAGTCTATCATGTGAAATCTCTTAAGGAGATCTCGAGCATACTTGGCCTGAGACAGTTTGATGCCTAATGCATCTTGACTGATATCAAGTCGAAGGATGAAGTGTAGTAGACCCATGTCTGTCATCAAAAACCTGTCATGTAGAATCATATTGAATGCATAAATCGTTGAATTCGAGCAACTGATGATCAACAAATCATCAACATACAAAATTAAGAGTATAAGTGAATCAACCATCCTGAGCATGTAGACATTCAGGTCTGATTTACAATGTACAAAGTTCTGTGATAGTAGGTAGGAGTCCTTCTTGGCATACCATGCCCTTAGAGCCTACTTGAGGCCATAAAGAGACTTCTTCAATCGACAAACTGTAATATCCCTAAGGATGAACCCAATTGTAAGTGTAAATACAAATGTACTTAAGCTGGTGAGCTATTTTGATATCATTTTTGTATGCACATTTCATGGCATAGTGTGCACATGTACTGTGTAGTAAAATGAGGAAGTGTGCACATTCCAAGATACCACACGCATCATCTTAAGTGCGCATGATGTTGAGGCCAGGGAGCCTTTGTGTATATGATATGTTTTATAGGCTGGTGAGCCGGTTATTATAAGCTAGGATGCTTATGTTTTGATTAGGACGGAGAGCCTAGATGTTAAAGGCCAGTGTGCATGTTTTTGTGCATGTCTCATATTTAATATAAAATACATCGTTGTGTGCATAATTACCCCGATAAAAGAGATGGGGGACAAAGCTCCACTAGTTAGGGAAAGGGAGGGGCTAAGTTAAGGAAATGGGCTAAGCTAGGGAGCTTGAGACAAAAAGGAATATTATATTAATATTTCTTAAATCATAAAGTATGGATAATTATTTTATCCAAGTTCTAAAGTTGGGGACAAGTGGGCCAAAGTAGCTCCCAACATGACAAGTGTCAAGTTGGGGACATGCATACATATTGTTGGGACTTAGTTCATTTTGACACAACCCCCATCATTCTGACGAGCATATTTTCCATCATTCAGCCATGATTCCATGACCATTTTTCACTCACGCAGTCAGTTATCTTCAGACATTCATTTCACTGTATTGGAATCGATATCCATGGCCATATAGGTTTGTGTAGCTGGTTAGATGGGGAGTTGGATTGAAGAAGCAGGTTGTCAGGCCCATGGAATATTGAAGAAGTGGGTTGTTAGGCCCGTGGGATATTGAAGAGGTGGGTTTTCAGGCCTGTGAGCAATTCTCTGGGTGAGAGAATTGTTGGGAGTTGATTTTCTGAAAGTGCTAAACTACAGCTACAGGGCTCTGAGACTTCCTGTCCGACCTATTGTTAAAGCCCTAGAAGGGAAGTGGGGCAGACGAGGGACTGTTGAGCAGAGAAGGGGAACACTTCCTTGGGTGGGACAGGAATGTGGGGAATGAGGGACTGTAGGCTGTTAGTTGTGCAAGCACTGTGACAGAGTCTTTCCTGTTTTCCATGAGCCATTAGCCTGGTTAGGAACCCTTTACCCAAGTGGAGTTTAGTCCCTGCTCGGGGGTGACTCACTATTGAGAGTGATGAACATGTTGGAAAATGTTTAACAAGTAGCATATGCTTGTCATTGATGGAAAGTACATCAATGAAGATGGCATGGGTGCAGGAAGAATGTACAAAGGATTGTTGGCATGTTTTACAGGCAGCATAGACTTGTCATTGATGGCAAGTACAGTAGTGGAGATGGTAGGATAAGAAGGATAAAAATCCCTTGGGGATTCAGACGTGAAAGCTCAGGAGGAACAACATTGAAGAAAACGCGCACAACAAAGGCAAAGCTCAAAGTACAGGAATTTGCAGAAGAGAAGGAAGACATAGATCCACAACCACATGATCTCATTCAAATTTCCCGAAAGAACGAGGTTCGTCAGATCAGACAGAAGCTGTATGAGGTTTACCATCGGGGAAAAGCCAAGGTGAAATCCCAACATAATCAGGATCATCTATTTGGAAGGACGCGTGGCAGCGATCGGGCGCCACCGGGAGAAGCTCGATAGGAGGATAGGTCTCAGCCGTCAGATCCGAGCATAGGGACCCGACCACCGTTGGATCAATTAGAACCTGCAAGGTCTTAAAGGGAGTGAAGGTTGGGCTACGGTCATGAGGATAATGGTCATATGGACCAGA
>JASDQU010374046.1:47808-59384 GCA_032191745.1 Picea mariana | reverse complement strand
CGTGGATGTTTCCCCGTAGGGGTTTTACCACGTGAAAACATCAGTGTGTTGATCTTTGATATGGTTATGTGAGTGGTTACTGAAGGTGTTCGTCCTCTGTTGGAATACCTGTGTTGTCGAACATTTATCATAGGAACTCATTGAGTGCTACCTCAATGAGTTCAATGCCTTATGATAGGGTGGTCGTACGGTGTTAGAGTATGATGTTCGATTCATGGAGATTCTTAGGTATGCTCCACATCTAAGCATAGAGAAGTTGATGGCCACCAACTTTTTGTTTGACCTTGACTTCAACATATGTGTGAAGGTGAGGATCCTAATGCCACATAAATTGCACGACGCAGTCCAGAAGGCCCTCATAGTAGAGGAAAAGATGACTAGCAGGGGTCAGTGTAAGACTCCAGTAAGACCGACTGGAAAAATGATGAAAGGTGCTCAATAGCATTAGACACCAGCCAGAAATACATTAGGATATCGAGATACGTTGAGAGGATCCATGTTCATGACACCACAATGTCTGAATACTAAATAGAGGACTCCCTACAGAGGACTGCAACATCAAAAACAACATCGCCCATAGGAGCAACAGTTTAGGCCTCTTCAATAGAATAGACCAGGATTTCAGGTTGGTAGGCCAACAACTCCTTCTTCGGGGATGAGGAGCACTGGAACGAAGACCAAATGTTGGACATGTTGAGAGGGCCAGATTAGTTGGGTTAGTTGGACACACTACCATTGGAGATTTGGGAAAGGCCCACAAGATTCATGCAAC
Source organism: Picea mariana (assembly GCA_032191745.1). Lineage (NCBI taxonomy): Eukaryota > Viridiplantae > Streptophyta > Pinopsida > Pinales > Pinaceae > Picea > Picea mariana. The sequence continues at coordinate 58,612 of JASDQU010374046.1, read as the reverse complement.
AGTGAATAACTGCCAAGTGGAGCACCAGTCTATTGTTGTAACAACCCCTGTCGTTACGACTACATGTGATGCAACGCAAAGAATTGTTATTTTTTTTTTAAATCTTCATTAGGAAAAATAAAACATTAATAAACATGGCACTCTCGCTTGAGGAATCATTCGCTGAACTCATCATATAACATAATTTTTCCATTTTGCAATGGCAGTCTGTATTCTACTACAATCATTTGTTAATACACTCATGGTGCAATAAAAGTTATTAATTCCTCATTTGTTAGTATAATGATGATGCACGCAAGGTTTTCTAACCTGTCAGATGACAACATAAGTGAAGATGTAAGGTGAATGATTGTACACACAAGTTGCGTAAGGAAAACTAAATGAAAACATAAATTAATCATCACCTAGAGTTGAGGCGTGAGAGTATCGCCAAATAATTCGTTGTGCAGGATCTAAGGCAAGACAATCAATAACAACTTAATAACTTATCACCTGCAAGTATTCTAAATCCTCTAAACCATTCCTTACATCACGCTTTCACTGCATGCGAGGCATCTAGGGACTATCATCACTTACGCTAAAATTACATGCACAAGAAATCTAACTTCTAATCCATCTCATCATCAACATGGGATGTGCAAGAAAATCTAAACCACAAATCAGCAAGCATCATTTTAATTTCGGGTGTAAAGGCATCGTTCACTTAACTTGGTGCACATGTTCCATCTATTACTATCACTCTAGATACTGCAATTTTTGTGTGCATTTGCATATATCCATTATTAGTGGCACAACGACTTTAATTACTAAGCTATTCATCATTGTACAAGGTAACCAAAGTTAGTGACCACTTAAAGTGATTCATTCTTTTAAAGGGTAACATACCATTCCACTGGTTACAAAGGGGATTTCCCCAACCACATAGCATTGAAGGTGCAATTAAGGTGGATACAACCATAAGCCAAATCGTACAAGTTTAAAAAAAAGAAGCTTAGAAATTAAAGTTCATCATCATTTTTTATTGGATTCCAACACAATATGAATGCCATCATTTATGAATATAATAACACTGAAAGTGAATACCATTATTTATAATTAAATAACAATGAAGGTGACTGTCATCATTTATGATTAGAGCGTGAATTCCAAGTGAATGCCATCATTTATTTAAAAGTGAAATCCATCTCTTAAAAATATAATTAACAATGAAAGTGAAAAAACCCCCTTTTTAAAAAGGTGTACACCATCAGTATACAAAAAAGTTTTAAAAGTATAATAGCAATGGAAGTGGAATTCATTTTTCTTTGAAATTGAATGCTATCAACAGACAACGATTTTTTTTTAAAAGACTAAATAGCAATGAAAGTGAAAATCGTTGTTTGTCATTCATTAATATTAAAAAAATCATTGTCATACATAGCAACAAATGCATCGTTTTCATTCACCTATAAAATCGCTATCATTACATATAAAATCACATTGTCATTCACATATAAACATGCTATCAAACAATCCATTGTGTTTTATCATTCACTGCCAAGCAATTCGTTGTGTTTTATCATTCAAATTCGTTGAGTTTTATCATAAAAATTCGATGAGTTTTATCATAAAAATTCATTGTGTGCTATCATAAAAATTTGTTGTGTTTATCATAAAAATTCACTATGTTTTATCATTCCATCTCGATGTGTTTTATCATTCAAATTCGTTGTGTTTAGCATTAAAATTCGTTGTGTTTTATCATAAAATTTTCACTGTCATTTAAATGTAAAAATGGTGTCTATTAATACATGACAAAAATCGTTATCCATTAATACATATCAAAACACAGACATATAAAAAATGCCATCATGCAATTAAGATTTACTTTCATAAAAACATAGTCATGCGATTAATTAAGATTATTGTCATAAAAACACAGTCATACAATTATACACACAATTATTAAATAATTCGCTGTAAAAAAATATTAGACTCGTTGTCAATTTCTATTCAAATGCAACCAAAACGTAGTGGTGAAGGCTGGGTGAATTCATTGTGTCAGCACTGGGTAATTCTCCTAGAATTCGTGGTGTAAAAAGGTTTCTTAATATGCCAAGATCGTGGTGTAAAAGTTGTGTAATAACTCCAAGAAAAACATGGTGTAATTGTTGTGTAATACACCTAGAAGTTCGTGGCGTAGATTCTGTGTAATGTGCCATGGAAATCGTGGCGTGAATGTTGGGTAAAGTGTGAATTAATTATCTATCTAAAAGAAAATCGAAGAGTAAAAATTCGTAGTGGTAAGTAATATAACACAAAGATTTTACCAATCAAAGCATTGGGATTTATGCCAAGAAATCGCAGAGATAAAATTCCAAGAAATTGATTAGAGATGAATCACAGAGATAATCATCCACAAGAAAATGCAGAGATGAATCGATCAGATATGAATCAAACAAAAACACAGAGACTAATATTTCATCAATGAATCAATCAAAACTCAAAGATACTCATTCACAAGAAAGCACAAAGATTAGAGAGTAATCATAAGAGAAAAATGCAAAGATAAGTAAGGGATAGATATCTGGGAGAAATTTATCCTTCACTTATTATCCATGCATAGGAAAGTAGGGAATTTGAATCTATAAGTCTTTAAACAATGGAGTGACAACTGTCGATTTGGCTCCTGGACGAATTCTCAGGCACAAACTAATAACTTAAGGGATAAGAGACAGAAGATAAAAAAACAATTTGTCTTTGTATTAATCAATAGAAACAAAATCAGAGAAGTCATTGCAATCAGAGGTTGGGTTCTCCATGGGAAATCAATTCAAAATATAGTGAGCATAAGGATGGGATGACTTTAAGTTCTTTGATCATAAAACGTTGGGCTCATCAAGTCAAATTGATGAATATAAAAATGAAATCTCTGGATGGTGTTACGTTGAATAAACCGTAATCTTTAACAAAGTAGAAGTACATTACTAAAGTCCCAGGAAAAATATTTAAACTACCATTTAATACAAATATACACATGCGTACCCTAGCCAAATGCGAAAGCTCCGAGTTGTTGTCGCACGTGTTCTCTGTCCAGTTCCCACTTGTCAACCGATGTGACCTCACCTACCTCCCATCAAACACTATGGGTACTCTTCTTCCCCCTGAGCTCATCTAGCCGCAAAAGGGCCACGCACACAATACCAGAGAATCCTAACACCCAACTCGCCTTGCAAGGTGGAGATACTACTCATTACCCGAGCTCGGTATCCCAACTCCCACAAGAGAAAGTCCAGTCAAGATAAAATTTCAGTAGTGTAATGTTACGCAAAAAGATGAGATCCATACTCCTCCTCCTCCATCCTTTTTATAGAGTTTTTAAGTAATCAGTTTCCCAAATTCTCATTAAATTCCTTTTTCATTTAAATAATTAGGAAAAACCTCCCTCATACGCATGTCGCCCGATTCCCTAGTTGCACTAGAAAATCAAATTTATTAATTAAATAAATACTCCTATTTCCCTCACCCACTTAAAAGCATTCCTAAAACCGCTCCGCGGTGTCCAAATATTCCCTTACAAATCTTAAATGACTTATGCCTTACTTAATTCCTAGTTGATTTCATAAATAGAAAGTACCAAAGGCTATATTCCTTACTAAGTTAGACATTCAACTCTTTCTTTAAGTCTCCCCTTTTCTTCAAGTTTCCCTTTTTCCTTAAGTTTCCTTTTTTTTTTTTAAGTTTTCCCCTTTTTCCTATTTAACTAAATATTAATTTAGCAAGTGTAGATAAAAACAACCATTTACCCTCTTTTCTTTTTAACTAAAAATTAATTTAAGAAAAGTAGATAAAAACAACCATTACCCCTCTTTTTCTTAAAATTTAATCCTCCATTATAATTTTGAATTTAATAAATAAGTTTGAATTTCTTGCCCCCTTTCTTGTTACATGTTTAATTTTTTTATTTTTTTGACCACATGTTCTACTTAGACCTATGTTTTAAATTCACTAGATTGGGCGACATTTTTAAGGGAAAATTTGTTTTTAAACCTTACTTAACATATCATTCATTTTAAGGCGACTAGGTCCTAAGGAGGCATAGTTTTCTAGGAACTAGGTCTATTAACTTACTAGTTAATATCATGACGTGCCTTTCAGGACACACTACGTGCTCCAAGGATGCCACTCACATGTTTCCATTTTTTTGGATGGCATGCACTTCAACACGCACTACGTGCTCCAAGGGTGCCACTCGTCTATTTATGATTTCCTTGCGCGACGTGCCCTTCAAGATGCACTACGTTCTCGAAGGGTCTGATGCAGGAGCACCTCCTACAAGACCGACAACGCACACGTGGAGGCAATCAAAATATGACGCAACCTTCCCCACCCCTTGGAGAACGATCTCTCTCACCAGGACCTTCTCTTCTCTCGGCTCGAAGAGTACAATACTCTTCTATCTTCCTATTGGAAGATCTACCCATAGATTCTTCCTTACTCGACCCCTCTCTCTCTCTCTCTGACCTTCGAGGATCGGAACTTCACGCCTTTGCGAGTTTGAATTTGAATCCTGGACTCTCGGATCTCCAAGACCCGAGATGTCGATCAATTGCTGACTTCCCTTACTCCACTATCGGAACTTTGCTATATCGCGACTTCGTGATTCGCGACAATCAACACTTACGGTTCCAACCACCAATACGCGATGCGTCGAGATGCCGATCTCGCGATCTCACTCTTTTTCATCCTCGCCACTTGCGAGACCAATATCTTAGCCCTTCAACTCCCGAGACCTGATGTCCCGAGATCACCTTCCATGTCGCCACTATCGTGGTCCCCACGATCTACGAAATTCCTCGAAAATTCGCTCCTCGCGATCTCCATGGCCAAGTTTTCAATCGCTTCCACGCGAAACACCTATATTTCCAATCCACGAATAGAGTCACGCTCCTTGTGATTTCGATCGACGCCCTTCTCTCCCATACTTCGAACTTCTTCTGCCTGCACTATAGACTTCATGTCCACTTTCCTCCTTAAGAAATCCCCTAACAAGAAGTGTCTCTCCACGAGACTTGTCCGTCAATCTGCGTCTATTATTTACAACCTGATCATGCACAACTTTTCTCTGCTGTCCTTTGACAAATTCGAAGACCTATCTCTTCTGAGATTCCACGACTTCAATTCCCTCCGAAAGAATCTCTTGCATGCATTCCTTGCGACAAATATTCAACAACACCTAAGTGTTGAAGTCTTCATGACTATGCGCTCACCTGCAACAACAATCTTTCACTTCCTTTGCTTAGAATCGCAACTCTGAGACTTCTTCTAGCCTGCGCACACCTTGCACGGCTCCGGTGCCAAACCTGCACTTATGAGAATTTAGAACAAAAGTTTCCTCTAATTGAACCCTGCAGTCACGCACTCCTTGCGGACAAATTCAACTGCACTCCTTGCAGGAATTCTCTGGCTCACTTAGAGAAACAATTGAAACTAACTCCTTGTTCTCTCAGACTTCACTTTAACCATGAAATCACATACACAACATATAAAAGAAAATGTATAGCAAGAAGCAAACATACATGAGCATAATATCAATGATACACAGAGAGTAACACAACCATGGAATTGAATCAAAGCTTTTCTATTAATTCAATGTCTGTACATGGAAGGTTTTCATACGCTTCTCTGCGTGCTCTTCTCTTCAGAATGCTTGATAATCATACAATTCACAAAGGAGGGTGTCTATATCCCGTTTCCCTCTCGAGCTCTAAAACTATCAAATCTAGAATTAAATTCCTATCTACTTTACATTAAATCTATTAAATGTCTCATCTACCTAAGGACAAGAGCTTATCCTCTCAAGGTCCATTACATGTATAAGTGTGCTTCATTAACTCTACACATTTATGTTTTACGCAACAATATCAAGGTGTTTCAAAACTTGTGCTGGCACTGTCTAGCTGTCTTTTCTGCTTCCGCGCTGGCTCGCTTGACGTGGGCAATGCTCTTGCATCATACTCCCTCACTCGAAAAAAAATTCATGGGATCTTGTCCATGAGCTCCTGCACGGTTTGTCCATGCTTATGTATCACTGCTTTGCCTTCCCAGCTGGCATCCTCCACTGGGTTGTTCTTCCATTTGACCAGATACTCAAAGTATTCCTTTCTTTTGGTCCTTTTGTCCACTCGCTTGTCCAGTATGCATTCCATATGCGACTTCTCTGCTACTGGAAATTGTTTCATCCACTGGATTACTGGTTCTTTAGTTCCAGACTCTACTTCTCCAGCCCTGTATGGATATAAATCTACCACATTAAATATCGGAGATATCCCGATGCCATCTGGAAATTCAATCTCATACGCATTCTCTTTGAATTTCTTCAGGACTCTGCATGGTCCGATTTTCTTCATTTTCATCTTATTATATGTTCCCCTTGGGAACCTTTCTTTCCTCAGATGTGCAAGAACCATATCGCCAACCTTAAACTGAAGTTGTCTCCGATGCTAATCTGCCCTGCATTTGTACTCATGATTTGATTTCATCAGTCGCTGCTTCACCTAACTGTGAAGTTCTTGCATCGCCTCAGCGAATTCCTCTGCACTAGCGTTGCTAGTCATAGTCTGTTCTGAATCTCACAATTTAGAAACTCCTCTCGGATGCCTGCCGTATACAATCTCAAACGGACTTTTTCCTGTACTCTGATTCACTGAATCATTATACGCAAACTCTGCCTGTGGAAACACATTATCCCAACTGCTATGGTGCTCTATCACCAGGCTCCTCAATAAATCTCCCAGACTTCTGTTGACCGCCTCGGTCTGTCCGTCTGTCTGAGGATGATAAGCAGAACTAAACGCTAGGTTAGTTCCCAGTTTCTTCCATAGCGTTCTCCAAAATGACCTATGAATTTTGTGTCCCTGTCCGAAACAATGCTTCTCGGTAATCCATGGAGTCTAACAATCTCTTTGAAAAACAAATTTGTGATGTGCGTCGCATCACTGGTCTTCTGGCATGGCACAAAATGTGCCATCCTTGAAAACCTGTCCATGAACACAAAGATAGAATCAACTCCTCTTTGCGTCCTCGGCAAACCCAATACGAAATCCATGCTTATCGCCTCCCATGGCCTCTCTGGTATGGGCAATGGTTGATAAAGACCTGCATTCTGCTTTCTCCCTTTCGAATGATGACAAATTCGACACCTGTCAACAAATCTTTTGACATCCCCTTGCATGCCTGGCCAAAAATATGATTCGCTTAATTTGGCAAATGTCTTGTCTTGACCGAAATGTCCAGCCAATCCACCGCTGTGATTCTCTTTAGACAGGTTCTCCCTCATGGAGCAAATTGGAATACACAATTGATTTCCTCTGAACAACAATCCTTCCTGGATCATATAATCTATCCAAGGACTCCGATCTCTGAGAACTGGATTCTCAGCTGCTTCATATGCTTATGCAAAATCTGCATCACCTGCATACATGTCCTTAAGGTTTTCAAAACCCAAGGTTTTGACCTGAAACTCCTGCAGCAAAAAACATTTCCTGCTCAAAGCATCAGCCACTTTGCTAGCAATACCCAAAATGTGTTTAATCACAAACGTGAAATTCTGCATATACTCAACCCATTTTGCATGTTTTTGATTCAACTTATCCTGTTGACTCACAAACTACAATGCATGATTATCACTATACAGTATAAATTCCTTTGGGATCAAGTAATGCCTCCACTTTTTCAGTGCCTGTATGATAGCATAAAATTCCTTATCATACGTGGAGTATTTCAGCTTCGCGTCATCCAGCTTCTCATTGAAATATGCAACTGTCCTGTCATCCTGACTCAAGACCGCTCCTATGGCATACCCACTGGCATCACATTTCACTTGAAATGTCTTCTGAAAATCTGGCAACACCAACACTGGTTGCTCTGTGATCTTCCGCTTCAACAGATTGAAGATTTTCTCAACCTCTGTTGTCCAATGAAAAGACTTGTGTCGCTTCTTCACTGTGTCCATCATCGCTACGCTAATTCCATTGAAATTCCTGATGAATTTTCTGTAGAAACTAGCCAACCCATGGAAGCTCCGCACCTCGAACACATTTCTCGGTGATGGCCAATTCTTTATTACATCCACCTTCTCTGGATCCATCCTCAACTCATTCGCCGAAATAACAAAACCCAAATAAATGAGCTTTGTCTTCATGAACGAACATTTCTTCATGTTGATCAACAACTTCTCCTGCTGTAGCTTTCTCATCACAATGGCCAAATGTTTCAAATGTTCATCCTCTGATTTACTGTAAATCAGTATATCATCCAAATAAACGATAACAAATTTCCCAATGAACTCCCTCAGGACTTCATTCATCAGCCTCATAAAAGTACTTGGTGCGTTTGTCAAACCAAACGGCATGACTAGCCATTCATACAAACCTTCATTTGTTTTGAATGCGGTTTTCCATTCATCACCTTCCCTCATGCGAATCTAGTGATATCCGCTTTTCAAATCTATCTTTGAAAAATAATTTTCCCCACTCAGGCAATCCATCAGATCATCCATTCTCGGTAGTGGAAATCTGTACCTGATGGTAATTTTATTAATGGCTCTTGAATCAGTGCACATCCTCCAGCCTCCGTCTTTCTTCGGACTGAGTACTTTCGGTACAACACATGGAATCAAGCTTTCCCTGACTAATCCTTTGTCCATCAAATCTTGGACCTACCTCTTGACCTCCTCATTCTCCTGCGGCGTCAACCTATACGCGGATTTATTTGGAAAACTTTCTCCTGGTATGAGGTCTATGTGATGACTCACACTTCTTATCGGTGGCAACGAATGAGGTAATTCGTCCACTGTGATGTTAGCGAACTCTTCCAGCAGTTCCTGAACTTCAACTGGTAAATCATCCACTCTTGTGCTAGTCAAAACGATTTTCAGTTTTCTGACAACAAAGAACTATGGATCTTCCCTTTTCTCCATCTCTGTGAGAAGCTCCTTCCCACTCATGAGAAGTATTGTATTGCTTACTTCCAACTTCACCTCTTTATCCTTTATCGGAAGCAACTTATGGGTTCTCCCATTCTTCTCCAGAGTATATGTGTTCATTATCCCATCATGAATCACATTTCTGTCATATTTCCATGGTCTACCCAGTAACAAATGACATACATCAATGGGAATAACATCACACAAAATCTTATCATTATATCCCCCTATTTTGAACTCAAGCAATCATTGTTTGGTAACACTCACCTGATGTCCTTTATGTAGCCACGAAACTTTGTATGGACTCGGGTGATCAGTCGTTTCCAGCTCTAATTTTTCTACCATCTCGGCTGAAACGAGATTATCCGTGCTACCACTATCCACGATAACCTTGCATTTCTTGTCCTTGGCTGTGCAAGCTGTTTTGAACAGTCTTGTCCTTTGCACTGAGCTTTTCACCTCCTTCTCAGGTGTCAAAAGGACTTTATGCATCCCAAGCGATCTTTCGTTGTCTGCATCTTCTGACTCAGCATCACGCCTCTGCGCTTCAGTGATGTGAGCTTCTCCTGTATCTTTCTTTTTCTCTGAATACTCGAATGACTTGTGCCCATTCTTCCCACATGTGAAACATGTGATAACTCCTCCTCGGCCTCTACCTCGACCTCTAGTATGAGGAAGAGTGTTTGCATCAACATAATCTCCCTGTTGATCAATCTATTGTCTTCTCTGTTCAATATATGGTTTCCTCTGTTGTGAGGTTCCACCTCTCTCATCCTTACCCTGAGGTTTCTTCCATTCTTCCTGGGGCTTCTGGTATTTCTCCTCGGCAACTTCCTTGCCTCTGGGCTAACTCCTGCCTCGCCCTCACTGACCTCGCTTTCGACTCAGCTTCTCCTCGGCTTTCAGAGCCATCTGGTAAGCATATTCCACCGTTCGGATGGTTACCATTCTCAATTCATCATGAATGTCACATCTTATACCATTCAGGTATCTCGCCACCCTCTCATCATCGCTCTCCTGATGACCTGCTCTGATGTTCAGTCGATAGAACTCCTCAGTGTATTCCTTGACTGTCATCAGCTTCGGTCTTAGGTTATGCATTCGCTTGAGCAGTGTGATCTGATAATCCCTTGGGATGAACTTCACTTTCATCTTTGCGATCATTCGATCCCAGCTTTTGATCGTTTGCTTGCCTCTGCAGCGTCTGTCAGCTTGTAGCTCGTCCCACCATAATGCTGCATGCCCCTTCAAGCACGTAACTACATGCTTGACTTTCTTATCCTCTTCGATATCCTCATAGTCGAAGTAGGTGTCAAGAGATATTATCCAATCTAGCATATCTTATGCATCCAGACTCCCTTCATAGACTGGGATATCCATCTTCGCCTTCGCACCCATCCTTGCGATGGCTTTGATCAACCGCTCTGTCGATGCGTCTTCTGCTGTGACCTGTTCTTCATGTCTAGCTTCTTCTTCGACCTCAGAATCACTAAGATCCCCTGCACCAACTCCACGCCTTTGTGCTATCTCCATCTCCTCAAGCCTTGCTCGAAGATCTCTCATCTGCCGCTCCATTTCTGTATTCCCTACTGGTCTACCTCTTCTTCTCACCTCCCTATCTTATGGGACTGGTGATTGTCTTTCTCTTCTGGGCGGCATGATGTATCCTCTTCTCTGCTACAGAAATCAAAGAAATCCCCGCTCTGATACCACAACTGACACAACCTTCCCCACCCCTTGGAGAACGATCACTCTCACCAGGACCTTCTCTTCTCTCAGCCCGAAGAGTACAATAATATTCAATCTTCCTATTGGAAGATCTACCCACAGATTCTTCCT